>APFE030206658.1:0-11992 GCA_000404065.3 Pinus taeda | reverse complement strand
AAAGCTACATGGAAACCCAAAGATTATTGTAAGTGACAGAGATCCCATTTTCACTGGAAATTTTTGGACAAAATTATTTTCTTGTCTTGGTACTCAATTAGCTCATAGATCATCTTATCTTCCTCAATGTGATGGGAAAATTGAGATAGTAAACAAATGTTTGGAAGGATATCTTCGTTGCTTTGTATCTGATAAATAGACACAATGGGTCAAAGGGTTGCCTCTAGCTGAATGGTGGTATAACACTTCCTTCCATACAGCAACAAAAATGACCCCATTTATGGCACTTTATGGGTATCAGCCACCATCCATCACATCATATTTAAGAGAAAATTCTAAGGTTCAAGCAGTGGAACATCACATCGAACATCAACACAAAGTCCTCCAACTCTTAAAGGATAACCTCGTGTTGGCACATAATAGAATGAAACAACACGCGGATCAACATCGCAGTGAAAGAAGTTTTGATGTAGGTGATTGGGTATTCCTATGGCTACAACCATATAAACAAATGTCCCTCAAGCAAGCTAAGAAGTATAATAAATTATCACCAAAGTATTATGGTCTGTACAAGGTGTTGCAATAGATTGGTACTATGGCATACAAATTGGAGCTTCCTACAGCATCTCGATTGCACCCAGTTTTCCATGTTTCATGTTTAAAGAAGGTTATAGGCGACAAGCTCCCAGTTCAAACAATATTGCCAGAACTTGACAAGGAAGGAAAAATTATATTGGAACCAGAAGCAGTCATAGAAAAAAGAACTCGACAGCTACGAAATTGATCAATTTCGGAGTATCTCATCAAGTGGAAGAACTTATCGGCTGAAGATTCCACATGGGAGGATGAGAACTTTATATAGAAGCATCCATAACTACTCAAGCATTGAGGAAAAGACTTTTTCGATGGAGAGGGACATGTTAGGTCTCTATAATACTAATGATTACCCCATTACTATTGTAGTTGTATCCGTTATTAATATTGTTGTGCCCCTATTGTCCCCATATTTTTATTACTGTACCCCATAGAATCCCTCCATTGTTATTTTTGTGGCTTTATACTATTATTGTTAGGTCGGCTGGGTTATATTGTGACTCCTTAGACTCCTATATATAAAAAGGAGGTTTTGTCATTTGAATCGTCCAAGAGTTGTTCATTTATGTAATGTAAATGAGGTTGTCCCCTCGAAGAGGCTAAATTCTAAGGGGTTGATCTATCTTTTCTATCTTTTCTTGAGCTGGTTTCATAACAATATCCTTCATTGCCATATTTGTCCGGTGGGGAACATTCACCTCTCACGTCTCCCATGGCAAATAGAATAATAATGTTGCCTTAAAATATAAGAAAAAATCCATGATGTATACACTCATTTCCATAGTAAGAGCATGCATCCTTGATCAGACAGTTCACCTTAATTCACTGTTTATTTGAGAATTACAGCAAGAAGGCGAGCTGTTGTTACAGTTAAGGGGAAGAGATTTATGTGTGTCGATCTGATTTAAAATTAAAAATGAAAATTATAACCAACATATGGTCATATTAACACTGGCTCTTTTAACCGATCAGAAATTACATACATACTGGGGATCAACTCAATTTGAAAGGGAGTTTTTGTCTTTTGTGATTATTATAAAATTTGAGAATAAATAGAAATAAAGTAAAAAAAATCACTATTTTTCTATCAAATTTAAAAACATTCTCAAAATTTAAAAATAGAATTAATTTCAATTGGTCTTTGTTAATAAGGAATAATCAATCGACTTTTTTTCCACGTAAAAGTTGGAACTGATCATTAAGAATCATTAAAAAGAATAATCAACATGGGCATCTAGAGTTACAAAGGGACTCAATGATAACACATACATCAAAGGCAAATTAATCACGTCTAATAAGTAAATAAAGGATTTTAGAAAATGAAGGAGTGCAGTTTTGCATTGTAGAAAGTTGTGTCTAAAGAGGATAATAAATGAACTCTGATTTGTGAGAATAAAATACCAAATAGAAAATAGATTGACAACTATTATTCTTGTTGTTTGTTGAATCAGATACAAGAGGATATCCACTATTTATTAGAAGATAAGAAGATATCCATTATTTATAATACATAACGGAAAGAGGTTCATTTTCTTGAATAGATGAAAAATGATGCATTGAAAATTGTTTGAATAAGGTATAAACAAGGTGTTTTCAAGAAATTCTGTTGTATTCCATACTCAACTGATCATAGTTGGCAAGATTTATAGATGGGCTCCCTTAGTTTGTACTATGTCCATTGGAACTGTAGGTAAATCTTGGACACCATTTTGGTTATTTTAATGTTGTCAAGGTTCAAAAACAAAACAATTATTGTTACAATTAACTTATTTGTTTATGTATTTATTTATGGTTATTAGTATTTCTCCTTACTCTTCAACTAATAGCACTCGACCTCTAGTTTTTTCCAGGAAAATTGTTTGTTTAATTAAAAACTAATTTGTTAGAAATAGCTATTCTCACTTTCAGAGTAATTTATGTTAAGTGTGAATTAATTAGAGTTGATATGAGTTAATTTAAACTAAGTTTATAATTGGAGAATTCTAATTTAATATGAATTTGCATGAACAAGTTAATTGTGTTAGATTCCTATACCAATAGGTTTCATTTTTCATGATTGACAGTGGAAGTGCTAAATATGTTCATCCCTGCATGCTGCAGAGGTTCCATATTTTGTATACAGGCAAAGAAAATTAAAATATGAAAAGAGGGTATGCCTTAAAAGAATATTCAAAAGGCAAGAAACAAATTGGTCGGGAAAAAATAGTGAAATGAACCCCAAACCAAAGACCAGGAAAGTGGCTAGTTAAAATGCCACTGCTATCTTATTTTGCAAGATCACCATGTGAAGGTACTGCTGCTTATTACATTTGATGGATGGCCCAACAGTTTAATCTGGACCATGCCATGTTTTAAATAGTTGTTGTAGAATAGAGAAAGCAATACCTGTCCAAATAGTTCAAGCTGGGCAAATGAGTAGCTAGGTAGAGAATTTGAGGAGCCCAATTGCTTAATCTGGGCCCTTGGAAGAGATAAGGGTACATTTAGATAGGAGGATAGTCAAAAGAAAAAGGGACAATCAGGGCTTGCCAGTTCAAGTGTACCCAATGCAAAGGTTATCATTACCTTTTGTCTTGTCAGGAAGGACTTATCTCACTTATGGCATTGATACCATGACAGTTGTTTGATGGTGCAACAAGGAAGCATGACTAACTTCCCCTTCATTCCCCTAGAAATCATTTACTGACATCCCCTCAAGGACCTTGGGATCTGCCCAAAAGTCCAGTTTCACTCCATTCTTGTTAGAAACCAAGTTGACATCTGAGTTGACTTAGTGAAAAGAAGCCACATTTCTTGTGTAAAGTTGTTCTTTCCACAATCCATTCGTTTCCCTATGCTCAAGTTTCCATTCTATAAGCTTAGCATACATCCATTTCCTTTTCATTCCATATTAACATCTAACCCTATTATCTAGCTCCCTAAATCATTTTCCCTACCCCTATTCTACAAGAAACTATATAAAAACCCCAAATAACACTAAATATTCCCCCCATGGCAACTATAGCCAAATACTATAAGTCGGGAAACATTAGGTCCATTTGGGACCCATTGTTAGCCTATCCACATTCACTTACCCTTATGATTTATTTAACACCCTGTTAAATAAATAACTATGTTCAACCAACCTCCGCGCACATTTTATTGGGGTTTTATTAATATTTGATTGATAAAATAACCAAATCCCGAGCGCATATTAAACCCAAAACATAAGGTTTTAACCACTCGAAGCCGTGAATAATCAATGAATATCGAGCGCGCTTTTCCACTAAACCTCGATCGTTTTGCCTGCCCGACCACCATAGGATCGGCCCTCCCAGATCTGACGACCATAATGAATATCGGGCGCCCCTTCATAGCGGTACAATAGTACCCGATGGTTGACGATTTCAGCGTCGTACACCGGGACAACTATCGGCCTCCTATTGCATCGGGCTGCCCCTGACACATACCACTCCCATACCAAAAGTCGTCCGACGCAAACCGCTTACCTCCCTCCCCGCTTGTCTACATCACCATATGACGTTGCCGCCACGTCGCTTGCCATTGTACTGTACCCGTGCCATGTCACCCGCTGATGTCATCACCCTGCCACCGTGTCATGATGACATCATCATCTACGTCAGCTGCCATGTCATCTGCCGTACCCGCTACCCGACAAAAAATACGTCATGATGACGTCATCCTGGGAAAGCACTAAAAGTGCCAAAATTCCGAAAAATTGGTTAAAAGTCGTGAAAACGACTATTTTGGTTTATTTCTAATTGTAGCTGTGTAAACGATGTGCATGCGCCTTTACAAACAAATCACCTTCCGCAGCTTATACCGCCGGTCAACCTACAATTCGGCTCCGCATCAACACTCCATAGCTCGACCTGTACCTGTCAAGTGCCCTCAACGCCCTGTAAAGAGGTATTTATCCACATTTTACCCGAAAGCCCTGTTTTTTCTCTTCTTTGTTCAAAATTGCCAAAGGTACCTGTATTTTAGCTCCATTAGCACTCCTACCAATCTTTCCCTATCCGGCATTTCTCATTTGAGCTGATAATTCATAGCAAACCTGCAAATTTCAACTAATCTCCTCTGCAAACAAGCTATCCTTACACTCTGTTCGTCCATATTCGCTCACAAACTCCACAAATCGCTCAAACTTTGAGTTAAATTAGCTGAGCGCCCTGTTCCGATTAATTGCAACCTGTTTTCTTAAAGAGAAACCCTCAGTTTCCCTTTCCCTTTGCAGACTTATGCCCCTTTGGGTGAAATTCAACTCCACTTCTCTCGGCGCTCAGTCCACAGAGCCTGCAATTCAACAATTTTATGTGAAAAAGCCAGTCAAAGCGCTGTAAATTTGTGATTCATCATAAATTGCATACACAGATATTGGTTTGGGAAAGAAAGTCAGTTTTTCATACTTTTGTCAATATCTTCTGAGCTTAAATTCCACTTCCTATTGTTGTTCGCACCCACATTGCAAATTTATACCAACTGTATAAGATATGGAGACTCCGGTAGCCTTGAACATTGCTCCTTTAAATGCTCCACACATGGACTTAGAGTGGCTACCATTAGCAAACAAAGACTTTCAGATCAGAGATATGGTGGGCCTTACTTCTCACCTCAAAGCTGTGGGCCAATTCAAACACAATCACAGAAATAACACTGATGTTCTAGGGATTTGGCAATCCAGCATGTCCCTCTATTACCTTCCAGAAGTCAATGTGCTACCTGATTTTATTCACCTATGCCATGCACACTATGAACCCACTCTGAGGGAAATTCTCAATCCAGATGGGTCAGTGCTGTTCTATATCACTCCTCAGGCAATAAATGAAATGCTGAACTTTGAGCCTCCTCAGACTCGGGTTCCCCTCACAATGAAACTCTTGCTGGATCAGGGTGCAAGACTCTCTAAGGTAGAAATATCAAGAGTTAGTCAGCTGTTTATGGAGCCACAGAGCCAATATGATCATCCTCCTCCCTATCATCAAGCCTCATTTAATGAAACAGACAAGCTCATGGTGGACATGATTTCATACATTTTAGGATGCAAAACAGGAGAATTTGTGGATGAGACTGTATTCTCTCTCCTGACCATATTCACCCCAGGGCAGCCCCTTGCTGTCATGTATGACTATGCCACATTCATAGCAAACAAGATACATGAACAATTCATGATGATGGAGAGAGAAAGAGTGTTTAAATACACTTCTTATATATACCACTTGCTGCTCTACTATCACCTAGATAGTTTCAAGGTTCCTCTCAGGAGATTAGACCCAAAGGGAGAGAGGAGATCTATTGTTTATTGGACCTCAGTTTTTCATGAATTCCACCATTCTCCATACACATATTGTGAGTTTATTGACCTATTCATTTACCCAGCTACTTGCCTATTAATGGTGACTCCTCTTACCAGACTTACTGTTGAAATGCAAAGGATCTTGCATCTTTATAAGGGCTACAACATTGGTTATTGTTACTTCTACCAAAACCGCACAGTGATCAGAATTTATGGCTGTGAGTTGTCTCCCTATAAGCTGCTAAGATATGTCCCCATGAGATTTTTTGCCTTGGAATATTTCAAGTAGTTCAGCAATGCAGACTTGACCCGTTTCCATGGAAAAGACAAGAAGGCACAGCTTAAAATCAGACACCAGTTGGGTCCCTTTGTTTTCAACAAAAGGGAAGAAGCATGGAAAGATGTAGACAACATGCTAAGACAAGAACTCATGCTGAAACAGAGATTCTACTGGGCACCATCTGACCCTGAACACTTCATAAGCCTTAGAAGAATCAAACATAGGCTTTCTGGATATGTGCACCAGCTACTCCCCCACATTAAACAATATGCCAATCAACCAGAATGGGTAGAGGGAACCTTAGATGATGAAGAGCTCACTGAAGAAGAAAAATTAGAGAGAGACATGAAAGAAATTGAGAAAAGGATTGAACTAGATTATGTTGCATAGGTCACCTTCACACAGCCCCAACCAATGGGAGCAAGCACATCAACTGCTACTTCAAGGCAGCCAGCTAAAGAGGCTATATCATTAGCAGAAAAGGGCAAAGAAATTGAACATTTTGAACAGTAAAGCACAATGGAGGAGCAACCATCCTCAAATCCAAAAAAGGGACAAGAGCAAAGCCCTTTAACACAAACAAAAGCACCTGAAATCCCTGTGCTACAAACTCCTCACAATTAGGAAAGAGGTAAAAAGAGGGATAGAACAGATGGGACACTCACAGGGACATCCATGGACCAGCAAGGAGAAAAAAGGCAAAGGCTAAACCCCTATGCCGAAGAGGAAATCATTGAAGAGACCATAGGAAACATCAGGGGTGAGGGGACTTCTGAGTAGTAGATCCCTCCCATTTTGGAAACATCGGCCAACTCCTTCCAGCAAGAGCAAGAGAAACAACCAGGTGGGGAGGTTTCATCCTCCAAACAACAGGCCCAAAGGGGCTCGGATATATAGAAGGCATTTACAGATATTAAAGCTAGAAACGAGCCTATAAGGTTTCAGCTTTATAACCAGTTAATGAGAATGGCTCCGACAAATCAGCGAAGGTTAATGGCAGCCTATGATATAGAAGCAGGGAAGATGACACTCGGTCACTTCAAGCCTACTACACAGCAGCCACAGTCAGCTGCAGATTACATTAGAACCAATCTGGAGGTATTAGCAAAAGATATTCATCCTTTAGACCAAATTGAATTACATAAGCAGACAGGAGAAATGGTTTATTCTACACTAGAAGACGAGGCTCTATTAGCCCACAGGTTGCAGAACTCTCTATACAATACTTCTGCCCAGTTAGAGCTGGAAAAGGCATCATCGTTGGCCAAGGATAATAGGATAAAATCCTTGGAGGAGAACATCATAGAGTTGGGACATGATCCCAAAGGCACACAGGCCTTGATTAGAAAAAAGGAGGAAGACATAGCAGCATTAAGAAAACAAATGAAGTTGCCAGTCACCATACATCCTCAAACTACAGAAGTAGAACAACAACAAGAAGTAGAAGATGTGGTAAGTCTACTTATGAGGATGAATGAAAGGATAATGGAAATAGAGAAAGCATTGGAGGAAGCTCAATGAGGGAAACAACCAAAGGGGGCCCCTCAACCATCCCAAACTGCTCCAATAGTACCAGCTCCAATAATTACAGCTCCTTCAACAACAGTTACTTCAGCAACACCTCCCCTAGGTTCAACTTCAGCAGTAGGTGCATCGACTTCAGCAGATCCAACAACAGCAGCAGTGCAAGAGGCTAGCTTGAGCATGGAGGCCATGATGAAAGAGATTAAGGCTCTTGAATTGCAAATGGAAAAGATGAAGGAAACAAAAGAAAAGCTAGCCAAGATTGAGGCTCGTTATGATCAGTCAAAAATGACAGTTGCTGAGAAAACCAGGGAAGTAAAGGCCCTGGAAAATAAAATAAAGGCCTTGGAGAAAGATCTCACTCTCCATAGGACCTTGACTGAGATAAAAACAATTTTGTGGAATAAAATTGGCCAATCTCTTGCTGAACAATGGACATGAATACAAACCATGTATGACCAAATAGAATTGATGGCTGTAGCTCAGCACGAAACTCATAAAGCCAAAACATTGCTAGCAAATAAGCCTGAGCAAGCCACTCGATTGATTAACTTTTTGAATACTAGTACTGGTGACCAGTTGGTAGCACTGAACATCCAGAACAAGACAGAGACTATAGTAAGAGTCAAGAAAGTGCTAACCATGAGGAATTTTGTCCAGACTATAGAAAGGAAGTGCCAGGAAATGCATATAGAGGTAAATTCTTTTAGACAGAGGCTTGCAAATTTGTAAGCCAAAGGTTTACCCAACCTGGTTACTAGTGCTGGAAGGCTATTAAAGCAGGAACAGTATGCAAACAAGATGAGTACCTTCATACAGAATCAAATCACAACATCATCCAGCAGTACAGAAGAAGCAGTCCCTCCCACAGGGCAGAGTTTATATGACAAGCTGGAGGATTTGTTTTACATAAAGCATGAGGTAGCACACCTTTTTCCAATTTGGCCAAATTATTATACCTACACTGAAGCTGATGAAACATTATACAAGTTAAGAAAACATCAATTGCCAATTGAGGATTGGTGGAAAAGTCTGCTTCATATTTTTAAAGTAGTTTGAATCTCTTCTCATTTATTGACTGCATGAGGAAATTGTATAATGTGGCTCAGCTACCATAAAATTCAAATTAACAGTGGGTGAAATTCGCACTAATATTCAAAAGTGCAGAACAGGTGTCACAGGACAACACTATAGGACAACATTTCAAGGAAGCGGTCGCCCACTGACAGCCAGAGTCAAAAGGTCAACAACACACAGGACACCTGCCACAACGAGTAAAGCGCTTTTAATTCCTCAGTTACTGCTGCGCAATTTTTCCACAAATAGACATTAATTGTGTCAGAGTAGATGGATACATTGATGTACAGATATTTCCCTATGGGATATTTTGTAAAAATTCCTATATATACTTGTAAAAGAGATGTATCAGAGGTTGATGATTTCTTCTTTCTGAACTGTGTTGTAACATATCAGACCGTGCTAATACAAATGGCTGTTGAAGTCCATTGTGTCTGAATGATCTGAAGGTGGATTGGATGTTTTGGGACTTATTACAGAATTCCTGTGTCATGCTAAGGAATAATAAGTTATACTAAACCGTGTTTTGTGTTCTCTATATTTGTTAATCCCATGTATGTTTCATGATCTTGATAAAAGAGAAGAAGAATAGCATAGGATTTGCTTGAATGCACCCCATGTCCAGTCTCTGCTGTCAATTATGTTTTCTTGAGGATAAGTCATGAATATGAATTCTTAACTGCTCATATTTGCACTAGTTCTTTCATTTTGAATACTGTTTAGGAATTCTTAATTGCTCCTGCACAATATTCATACATTTTCCCTCTATCATTATACTGAAAGATTCTTGATTGCCTTTCACTCCCTGACTTCATTCCATCATTTCCAGATTTGAAAATTGTTTCTAGCCAGCCTATCCTGCTCTGTAGCATTACCTTTTCAACAAAAAACTCTTCCAACGATTACCCTTGCAGTGACTCCATTGCCCAATGGAAAAAACAATTATATACTTGCATCCCAGTTCTGTTTGAGATCACCATCCAACAAACTTAAATCCAAACCCTGTTCATCATAACTAGCCTAAAATACTTCAAAACAAAGCTAAATTAAAAAGAGAGAGCCCTCTCTAGTTGCAGGTAGGCTAGGACCTGCAACTAAAAGATTGGTTAATGGTTACCTCGGCCATATTCCCTACAAGAAGCAGGGAACAACCTGAGTGATAACAAATTGGAGTCGACTCCAGTCGAATTAGATATAACATAATTCCATAAGTATTTATATATATACCTGTGATGGAGTCATTGTACTTAGTGTATCAAGTTATGAGGCTAGAAAGTAATTGTATTCAATGTGTTAAGTTATGAGGCTAGAAAAGCCAAGAGCCACAACTCAGTAATTGTGCACGTGTGAAAAGTTTATGAATAAAAAATTATTTTTGTGAATTTGTGTTTTCCTCATGGCATTTCCATCAAAGTGGGTGAACAAGATTGTCTCACGAGATTTCAAAGAAAATTTAATCAGATCTATATGTTTTTTTGAGCTGATCTCCTTACCTAATGCCATTTCTCTATTTCAACTATTCTATCCAAACTGTAATACGGGGCAACCAAGATCAATACAAAATCACTAACTATTGGCAAGGTTCTCATGATAAAATGCCCCTAAGGTGATTCTAAGTTTAGAAAAGTTAATAATATGTATAATTTTTTTGGTTTGCTTCTTTATAAACAATTGTCAATGTTTTAGTTTAATTTATGTAAAGTGTCAATATATCTAATTTTTTGTTTATTTAAATTTTCACAATAATTGAAATTCAAGATAGAAGCAAGTCTCTTTTAGAATGAAAAGAGATTTGATTCTTAGATGTTCCTTTACAAAATTAAAATGGATTTAGGCTAGTTTTATTATTAATTATTTTATTTTATTTTATTTTATTTTTTTATGTAATTTCAATCTAGTCAAATCTTTATTGATTAATTAGTAATTAATAATTTTTTTTTTTTATGATCTCCACAAAATATTTACATTATATTACAAACATTTTCTACCATAATTTAGGCAAACGATATTATATTTAATGAACTATTATACAAATAAAATAAATATTAAATATAATATTTAAATATTATATATATATATATATATATATATAATATATATATATATTATATATATATATATATATTATAATATATATAATAATATATATATATATATATTATAGAGAGAAGAGAGAGAGAGACGAGAGACGAGAGAGAGAGAGAAGAGAGTGCATAACTTAAGTTACGGGGAAATTCCATAAACACAATCCATTAATAAACATCAAAAACACCACACACCATCAGATATCTCACTGGCTAAAATTAACAAAATCTTAAAAATTAAATAAATTATAACTTTATTATTATTATTATTATTGATAAAAATAACTAATACATAAGTTAAACATAGGTATATTTTAGAAAAATATATAAAAACTTTCATAACCATGTAGATTCACTGCACTTTGTCATGAATATCTTAATGTATAAATAGACATACAATACTTATCAATACAACATGCCCGAAATACCCTAAGTCATTTCATATGGCACACATTCATTAATCAATGAATTTAATTAAAAGAGAAAAAAGCATAACTATTTTGGAGATAAATCTCAATTTTTGATTTTTGTATACTCCTCAAAATATTTTAGAATATTATAGCTCTACCATCCACCTAATAATTATTAAGAATTAAATTAAAATCCTAGAATCCCTATTCCAAAATAGACACTTATCAACACCACATGCTCAAAACATGTCATTTCATATGACACTTGTTCATATGACAATTTTTTTAATTAATAAAATTAATTAAAAGGAGAAAAATGGTGTAACTACTTTGCAGACAAATGTCAAGCTTTGATTTGTGTATGCTAGTAAGAATATTGTAGAATATTCTATGGAGGTTAAATTCCTACCATCCATCTAGTAATTAATAATTAAATTAAAAATTTGTTAGGCCCCTATACTACTAGAGTAACCCCTTATTGTTAGTACACCCACTTATTATATTGATGTACCCATGTAGCACCCATATTGTTACTATTGTGCCCCATAGAAGCCCACTATTATTATTATTGTGCCCTTACATTATTATTGTTATGTCGGCTCTGGTTATGTTATGAGCCCTTAGACTCCTATATATAGAAAGGAGGTCTTTTCATATGTATCATCCAAGAATTGTTCATTTATGTAATGTAAAGGAGGTTTCCCCCTCGAAGAGGCTGAATTCTAAG
>APFE030206642.1:11583-27931 GCA_000404065.3 Pinus taeda | reverse complement strand
CATCGTCAAACTCAAGAATATCTGATGTACTAAAACTTATGGAAGTAACAAAATGATCCCAGGATTCAGGTAAAGAACATAATAAAGTTATCGCCTTATCCTCTGAATCAAATTTTACATCTAGACTGTTTAATTGCACCAACAAGGTATTTAAAACATTCAGGGGATCAGCAATTGAGGTACCTTATTTCATCTGCAAACTGTAAAGCTGCCGTTTCAGGAGAATTCGGTTTGTCAAAGATTTCGTCATGTAGAGCTTTTCAAGCTTCGACCACAGGCCTGCAGCAGTTTTCTCTGACACAATGTTAAACAAAGCATCGTCCGCCAGACATAACCGAATTCCGCTCAGAGCTCTAGCATCCATCTCATCCCATTCATCCTCCGTCATGGAAGCAGGTCTTTTGTTTTTCCCCAACAATGCTTTCGCTGCACCTTGTTGAACCAGCAGATCGTGCATCTTCACCTTCCAGATCTCAAAATTATTCTTGCCATTAAATTTATCAATTTCAAAACGGGCACTTTGTGTTTTGGCCATCTTATATCAGCAAAAAACACAGTTATCTCCAAAACCAACCAGCAATTAAAAAACAACTGCCTATGCCTTTGTTTTACACAACAAAAAACTGCCTTATTACAGTAGACCTCCGCCAAAAAACAAAAAAAAAGTTGTTTTATTAACTTTTGTTTCAAGTATCCTGGAAATGTCGTGGGAGTATTGTAAAAAATCTCGTTCCCAAAATATATATCCCAATATATTTTATTTTTGTTTAACACCCCACCATTCATATTACTCCACCATTTAACATACGTTAACCCACTTTTAACAAATGTGCACATTCTCCATTATGTGAACATGGTTTATATAATGTTAAACCATATGGTTGATAACACATGCGTTTCAACCTTTTATGTTTTTAAACACAACGCATTAGGTTCAAAGCCATCCACGCCGATTTTAACCATATACAAACGAAAAATGACTGTCATATATTTGCATATATTTGCAGCGGCCAACAAAACCCAAAACGGAAATATGAACATATAAACTTGTGCACTTATGAGGAAACCTGCGCATTAAGCATTAATATGAACCTGGAGCTAATATGAACCTGCGCATTAATATGAGGAAACCTGCGCATAAATATCCCGCTGTCCCATTATTGCTCTGCGTCATCAATTACCATGCTCATAACTCTCTTTGCATCGTATATGAGATCCACATTGGCGCGTACCCTATTTCTACTATGTTTCTTCTTAAAAAAAAAATTATGGAAACAGAATTGTAGTTGAACTGTGGCAAATGGATTATATAAAGTAAAACGATGTGTGCGTGTTTCCGTTTTTTAGAACCCCGATCTCGATTGAAACAGACAAAAAACGTAAAAGCCAGTCCGCACACTTTCACAGTTATTTAATACGCATCAGAAATATAAATACCAAGTACGCACGCAGGCACAAGTCCGCCCTCCAGCAATGTACAGCTCAGTCCGCGCTCCAGCAATATACAGCTCAGTCTGCCAACATCAGCAGTCACGCACAGCGCCTCCAGTCAGCTTCTCCAGGCACCTCACCTCCAACAAGCTCTGATACTAATTGTTGGATCAGGTGCTCAGCAAACAAATTAAACACACAGCAGAAGCAAGCACATAACACAGTATTTAACATGGTTCACCCAACCAATCTGGGCTACGTCCACCAAACATAGGCATCAGGAATATATTAATCAAAATTTGGAGATTACATCAAGAAATCCTCACACACTCTTCCAGCTATCCGTATGACAACCTATTTTATAGTAGAGAGAATCTAACTGCTCTCACATCAAATTTAGGATGCATTAATTTGCTCCCAACAACCTGGAGATAATCCAGCAATAGATTTCCTATTATTGTCACCTACAGAGATTTCTGCCTATTTCAGTTAAAATAGAAAATCTCAACACACTTTTCATTTCATTTCTTAATAATTTATTCCCATCCCTGGCCTAGTTCTCATACTTGAATTTTAAAGAAATTAAGGAGTCTTGGAAAAATTACTTATTAAGGCTACTAGTTTTCATATTAGTGAATATGGGCTATACCAACCCTTCCATGGCCATATTTCTTTTGTGCCAGTGGCTTCCCAAACGTACTCAGATTTAATAATTATTTCAATGTTGTCAACATAGGTTCATGACGGTTGATAAATTATTAAGGTAAATAATTAATAACAAATATTTTATTTTCCAAAAGTTCATTTATCTGCTACAATTATGTTATGGATTCTGACAATAACGACAAAAAATTCCCAAGTCAAAAATCCTCACTGAGTAAATTAGATTTATTATTTTTCCATGAATGAATTTCGTTTTATTAGCTTGGATTTTGGGGGCAACTGGTGGCGGTCATGGCTATTTGTTTACAAGAGAATTAAATGGATTTTAGCATACTCATTTTAAGGTGATGTTACAAGAGTAAAAAATTGATCAATATTTATCTATTTTGATCAATATTTATCTATTTTTATGATTCATATTACTTGAAATATAGAGTACACTTAATATGTTAATTTTGGAATATTTTCATGATTTATATTACTTGAAATATATAGTACAATTAAAATGTTCATTTTGGAATATTCAAACATTAAATTCATATGTTTTGGTTTACATCTACTCAAATTTCTAATTCCACCAAAATTAAATTCATATGTTTTGGCTTAAATCTACTCAATTTCTCAATTCGACCAAAATTAAATAGGATAATTTTTCAAAAAAATCTTTTGTAGCTCGATAGATATAATACACCCATATAAAACTTTGTACAAAATAAGATATATAGTTTATCTGTATGTTTAGGTCATACAAATACTGCTCATAAATGTTTTGCTTAATTAAAGCAACATATGCAACATTAACCCTTCTTTAGTCTATTTATGTGGGTCCCTATAATACTAGTGATTACCCCATTAATATTGTATTTGCATCTCTTAATAATTTTGTTGTGCCCCTATTATCCCCATATTGTTATTACTGTGCCCCATAGAATCCCTCTATTGTTATTTTTGTGGTTTTATATTATTATTGTTAGGTCGGCTCGGTTATATTGTAACTCCTTAGACTCCTATATATAGAAAGGAGGTTTTGTCATTTGAATCATCCAAGAATTGTTCATTTATGTAATGTAAAGGAGGTTTCCCCCTCGAAGAGGCTGAATTCTAAGGCGTTGATCTATCTTTTCTATCTTTTCTTGAGTTCGTTTCGTAAAATTTGGTATCAAAGCTTTGGATTATAGGGTTTCGCTGCCCCAAACACATCGTTGTGGCAGTTTCGCTATAACATTTTTCTGCGACGTTTCAAAAGCTAAAAAAAAAACCATTTGAGAAGAAATCACGCTAAATCTCAGGTCTGAATTTCAGAGCTTTTCGCGCTATATTTGCAAAAATATGATTTGAGGAAGTTGGTCTTTTTGCAGACTCCTAAATTACATTCCAAATAGGTGACCTGGGGAAAATCGTCATAACTTTCTCTCTGACCATCGGATTGAGATTTCGTCATAAGGTACAGAAGGAGGACGAACTATAGTTTCTTGTTTATATTTTTCAGAGCCAAAGGTCGAAACAGTCACTCGTGGCATGTCGTACAAGTTCACTCTACTGAACTAGTCTACAATTAGGTTATTGTGGGAAATTTTGCATAACTCTTCCTTGGAGAATCCAATTTGGATCAGACTCATGGCATTGAAAAGAGGACACAGTGGGCTACTACAGGTTGCAATTCCAGAACTAGATGATCGAAAAGTACAAAGATATATCAGAGGCAATATTGAACTCCTACAAAGTGAAAAAAGGAGGGTAGATTCTTTTAAATTTTTGCTTAAGATTGGTTTGAAAATTTATTTTGAAGGAATTCAAAGGGCATAGTGAAGCATTATTATCAGTAATTGATTCCTCGAGGAAAGAAAATGTAAACACCTGGTAAGCAACCTGAAAGCTCTAGCATGACTCATGAAGAAGATGAAGAAATGCTACATGATATATCAACATTACAAGAACAAGTGCAACAAATGTCACACTCACAAAAGCTAACAGAAGCTAAGATAAATGGCATGGAATCTAAGATAAAGGGCGTGGAAGTTAAGATGGATGATTTGAAGATAGATTTGAAGATAAATTTAGAGAGAGACATGGCAGATTTGAAGATAGACTTGAAGACAAACATGGCAGATTTGAAGACAGATTTGACAAATGTTTTACAAGAAATACTTACTAATGGTGAAAAGGTTGTAAAGGAAACTCATGATGTGAACAAAAGAAATGTTAATCATGATTTCATAGATTCTAATGTGGGATCAAAGATCCACCATATTCTAAAAATCGATATGAGGAAGTTTGATGGCAACGATCTCGCAACACGAATATTATAGATGGAGCAATTTTTCGATCTCAATAATGTGCAAAACACATAAAGGTATGTACTGCAACTTTATATTTGGAATAAAATCAGTTTGTATGGTATCAATGGCTTTGCTCTCGTAAACAAATTATCGCTTGGGAAATTTTTATAGAAGAATTGACAATACATTATGAGGATACAAAAAGCAACATTTTTTTTAGCCAATTGATAAGTCTCAAACAAAAGGGTTCAATAATGGAGCACATTGAGAAGTTCCAAAAATTGAACATAAGGGTAAAAAATATTCAAGAGGAGCATAGGATTGATGTGTTCATAGGGACTTTAAAGGATAATATCCAACATGATGTTCGCCTTTTGGAAACTGATTCATTAGAGAAGGCATTCCAGTTAGCAAGAAAAATGGAAAGCAAAATTATGGTAACCAGGAAGCATAACACTCCCAACTACAAAGATGGAAGTGTTGTGGCCCCTAGTCTTCCACAACCTATAAGGTTGACACCATAACAATTGGAAGAAAAAAGAGCAAAAGGGCTTTGTTACAGTTGTGATAGCAAAAACACTAAAGGTCATAAGTGTGTTGAGAAGAAATTATTCTACATATATTGTAAAGAGGAAGAAGAAAAGGAGCAAGAAAGGTCAACAGAAGAGGATATACTCTAGGAACAAAGCCTAGATAGAGAAGAAATGAATCCGAACATATCCTGTAATGCATTGGTGGGAATTACCACTCCTCAAACCATCAAGATAGAAGGACAAATCAAGAAGAAAAATGTAATAATGTTGATTGATTCAGGAAGTACCCACATTATAATTAATTGTAATGTAGCAAAAGAATTGAATTGCTTCTTATATCCAGCACCAAAGTGTCAAGTGATGGTTGTAAATGGAGGAACAATAAATTGCTCTGGAAAGTGACATAATATAAAGCTATCGATGGGAGAATATGTATTGACTAGCCCAATGCTTTCCATTCCAATGTGAGGTGCTCATGTTGTACTAGGAGTCCAATGGCTACAATCCTTGGGTACAATAGATTTCAATTTTCAAGAACTTTTTATGAAATTTTCTGTGGAAGGAAAGGAAGTTGAATTAAGGGGTATTGTATTGACAATAATACTGAGAGGGGGGCTGAATCAATATTATCAAATTCCTCTTCAATTTATACAAACACTTGTAGATATGACTAATGAAACTTGCGTATACCTTCCAGACTTATAATTTAATTTATTGTTAGATGTTGATCATTAATATGTGTGTCAAAACCAGTAAACAAGAACAAGAAGAACGGAGTAGACAGTCACACCAAGGAACACAAGATATAAGGTGGAAACCAAATGTGGGTGAAAACCACCTGCTGCAATATGTCTCTATCTTCTTTCAATTAGAAATTTCTTTTACAATGATTCTGTACTAGAGCAGTCTTATACCAACACACAGGCTTCAACTTGCAGAAGGCTGCAACCTTCTCTTATTCTCCAAACTCTCCTAGAAGGGGCTACAACCCCCTTAGATCTTGTACTAGCTAAGGTACTAGTACGTAGGTGTTGACCTATTGAAGGCTTCAACCTTCTCTTTTCTTCCGAGGACCACGTTTCATAAATTTTCAGACTGGATCCATGAATATCAATCAAACATCAAATAAATCTGTAATCAACCAACTTCCTTGTACACAAACTAAATCAATAATTTCTCACCACACAACAACCAGATATCAATTCAGAACCCTGAACACAGTAGTAATAGACAAAAATAGCTAAAACATATTTCAAGAAAGGTCTGCAACTTCACCAATAGAAACCTGCGGGTATCCACACTTCCACTATGCCGAGCCTGCGGATCTCCACACGTGTGCCTGTGGCTCGGCTATGCACCTCCGCACCTACGCTGTGGTTTGCCTCTGCACCTACACACCTATGCTATGGCTTCTTTGTGCACCTCCGCACCTGCGTTGTGTCTGGCTTGCACACCTCTGGTATAGATAACTTATTAGTCTTCAAATATACCCTAGACTATCAGATTTACAGATCTGATCATGCGCCAAAGAGATATCGAACCATCAGTAGATCCCACTTGTAATCCTCAGGTTTCTCCTTCATTTAGGTCCAACTCAACAATCAATATTTCAGATCTTGCTCTTCTTAAGATATTCAACACACCTGTTCCCAGCCAAATGATCTCCTTTCCTTTTTATAGGCTAGGCCTTACTCAAACCATGGACCAAAACCATAGAGATCCAATAATAGAGACCCAAAACCTGGGTTCAATACTTTAGATGCAAAACCACAGACCAAAACCATAGGATCAAAAACATCGGACTAAATATTATGGATAAACCATAAGAATTCCCACGTGCACGTGTTTTTCTCTGCATGAAAGTCCGTGCACTTTAGGTTTGCACCTTTTGTTTGGGACACCGGTGAACATGTCCGCATTCTTTTAATGGCATACCTGCAGAGCCAGTCGAGGACTGCAGCTTTGTGAACAGGAACCTTAGGATATCTTCTTTTCTTCATTCTTTGAGTTCCTGAACTTGTGATCTGCTATTTGAGTGAGTTGCCATCAAGGACAACACCTGTGCCATAGAACCAAACCTATGTCATAATGCCAACAATATCCCCCTTTGGACTTGATGGCAACCCCAAGTTACTTAAAATCATCCTCCCCCTTTGACAACAAGGGAAAAGGGTTATGTTCCCCTTGAGTACATGCTAAAATCTCTGTTTTGATGTGCTATCCAAGCTCCCTGTGACATATAGGCAAGATCTTGCAAGAAGATGTTCTACAAAAGAAATCATAACTAACCTTCCTATCAGCAAAGACTTCATACACACGACTCCCAACCAAGAGGGGATACATGATATAATAAGCACATTAAATTTTCCATCCCAAGCATAGTGGTGCAACCAAGACAGGTCGTTACATGACCTTGACACAAGAAATATAAGACATAATATTAGCAACAATTGTCGATCATAGGTCAAAATTAAAACAACTGAAGAATTGAACCAAGATCCTCTATGATAATGCCAAAAATGCATTATTAGAAGAATATATGCTCCCCCTGAACCTGTGCCAGATGGTCTCTGACAGACCCATATAGGACTCTTCTCATCCTTACTTTTCTTCAAGTCGACTGAACCCACATGAACCAGCGTATGTACGCGTATACCCCATATGAACTCACAAACAATAATCTCTCAAACGGACAATATTCAACAGCAAGATGATGCATCAACTACCCCCAACTTTTTTCTGAGTTACTCAGAGGTCTTCCTGGGCAGTGCTTTGGTTAGAATATCAACAATTTGTTCCTTAGAGGGAATATACTCCAATTTTACCTCTTGTTCAAGCCCTTGTTCTCGGAGAAAATGATGCTTGATCGGTATGTGCTTAGTCTTTGAATGCATGACAGGATTCTTTGAAATACTGATTGCACTTGTATTATCACAAAAAATGGAGATAGGTGGAGTACAAGTGATTTGAAGATATTGCAATGTTTGCATCATCCAAAGGAGATGTCTACAGCAAGATGCCACAGCTACATATTCTGCTTCAGCTGTAGATAATGCAATAGAGCTTTGTTTCTTGTTGAACCAAGATACTAATCGAGGACCCATGAAGAATGCACCAATGCTAGTGCTTTTCCTATCATCCACGCTTCCTGCCCAATCCGCATATATGTATGCATGAAGTGTGAGATTTATATCTCTAGAATACCATAACACATAGTTTTGAGCTCCTTGAAGATACTTAAAAATTCTCTTAACTGCCTGAAGATGAGTTTCCTTTGGATTTGCCTGAAACCTTCCAACTATTCTCGCTGCATGCATAATGTCTGTTCAGGTACCTGTTAGATAGAGTAGACTACCAATCATGGATCTATAGATTGGTTGATGTACTGCTGCCGATTCATCATTTATGCTGAGGCTGCATCCTGTCACCATAGGGGTACATACTGGTTTCCAGTCCTCCATCCCATATTTCTTCAAGATCTGCCGGAGATATTTGGTTTGTGATAGAAAAATACTGTCATTGTTTTGTTGTACTTGTAAACCAAGAAAATATGTGAGCTCACCAAACATGGACATTTCAAACTCTTTCTGCACTACCAAGGCAAAATTTTGACTCATGTCTTCTTCATTGCTACCAAAAATGATATCATCAACATACACAACAAGTATCAGCAACTTATCATTGTCAATTTTTATATATAGATTGCTATTAGTTGATCCTTTCATAAAACCTTGTTGATGGAGGTACTTATCCAACTGATAATACCACACCCTTGGAGCCTGTTTAAGGCCATAGAGAGCCTTTTTGAGTCTGCATACAAGTTCTGGATCATTTCCAAGAATAAACCCATTTGGTTGTTCAATATATACTTCTTCATTTAAGCCTCCATTCAAAAAGGAAGATTTCACGTCCATCTGAAATACTTTGAACTTCTGAAAGCTAGAGAGAGCAAGGAACATTCTTATAGCTTCAATTCTGGAAACTGGAGAAAACGTTTCTTCAATGTCTATGCCTTCTTTTTGCACATATCCTTTACAAATAAGTCTTGCCTTATTTATAACTACATCCCCATTTTCATTCAGCTTATTTTTGAAAATCCATTTTGTCCCTATGACATTCTTATCTTTCGGTCTAGGAACCAACTCGCAAGTGTTATTATTTTCAATCTGCTCAAGTTTCTCCTCCATGGCCTTGACCTAACATTAATCTTTGTAAGCTTCTCTTACATTTTGCATTTCAGTGGAGGAGAGCAATGCTAGATAACTTGAAGCTTCTGAAATGGTTCTTCTTGTCTGTACACCTCCCTCTTTCTGCCTTAAATTTTGAGATTCTCGATGATTCTTCTGAACGTATCTGGATGGAGTCTTTTCTTCTATCCTTATATCTGTTCTTCTGGTTCCTCATGGTTTTCTTCTTCATCATGAATCTAATTTGATGTTGACGGATAGTCTTCACCATCTTCGAATTCTTCAGATTTTACCTGCCTACGAGTGTTTCCTTGTTCATCAACCACTACATCAATGCTTTCAACAATTTTACCAAGTCTTTTATTATAAAATTTGTAAGCTTTACTGTGGGGAGAGTAGCCAAGTAAAATGCTTTTATCTGCTCTAGGTTCAAACTTGCCAAGATTTTCATCAGTTCTTTTAATGTAGCATTTGCTTCCAAAAATTTCGAAGTATTTTACTATGGGAGTCTTACCATATGAAAGTTCATGAGGAGTCTGAGTGCTATTTACCCAGACATTTGTCTTCTTGAGAATAGTAATAGTGGCAAATGTGGCTTCACCCTAGAAGGTTGTAGGAGTTCCGGACACATCAAGCATAGCATGAGCCATTTATTGAACTGTTATGTTTATCCTTTCCACTACTCCATTTTGCTGAGGAGTCCTTGCAGCAGAAAATTCCCTTCTTATTCCATGTTCTTCATAGAAATCGAAAAATTTATCTGAGGTAAATTCTCCTCCTCGATCAGATTTAAGGCATTTGATTCTGCGATTTGATTCGTTTTCAACCAAAGCTTTGAATGACTTGAACTTTTCGAAAGCTTCATATTTATACTTCATGAGTTCTATCCAGAACATCCTTGAAAAGTCGTTAATGAACAATATGAAATACTATTCTCCTCAAGGTGACCTCTTCCTAGTTGGACCACATATATCAGTGTGGACAAGCTCAAGTGGCCTGCTAGCTGATCCTTCCTTCTCAGGGAAATTAGTTCTGGTTTTCTTACCAAATTGGCATGATTTGCATATTGTATTGTCTGGAATTCTAATGTCGAGGAGATCACGAACCACCTAATATTTGCATGCTTTCCTTATCTGTGAGAAGCTTAGATGCCCTAATCTTCTGTGCCATAGCCAATGTTCATCATTCTTGCTTAGATAGCATTGTTGTTGTCCTTCTTTGAATATGTATAAATTATTCGGAGTTCTTATACCTTTAATCACTGTTTTTCCCGTATCAAGCTCACGAAAAATGCATCCATTTCATTGAAATATTACCTCAGTTCCTTGATCACACATTTGACTAACACTCAATAGATTATGTTTTAAGCCGTCAACATACATAACATTTCCAGCTTTGACCTTCTCATTCAAACGAGCAGAACCTTTACCTTTTATGAATGTTGGGGTGTCATTTCCAAATGATACCTTCTTTTCCTTTTCTAAGGCATTATATGACTGAAGTTTTTCTTTATCACCTATCATATGTTTCGAGCATCCACTGTTAATGTACCATTGATTATCTTGTCCTTCAGCATATAAGGCTATCCCACATCTTTCTAGTTGTGGTTCTTTCTTTTTCCATGTTTTGGGAGTTAATGAAGCTTGCTCCTTCTCAGTTGTTTGCCGAAACCTACTCCTACATTCAGAATCTTCATGACCAAAGTTGTTACAAATAGAACATTCTATTTCATTTTCAAGAGAAGAAAAGTTATTGTAGGTTATTTTCATGATCCCAGTCATACTCCTTTGTTTTTGAGCTTCCCTAGTCATGATGGTCTTGTAGGCAACACATTGAGCAGCTTTATGACCAAAATTATGACAAGAGAAACATTGGCCATTGAAGAAATTTTTGTGATTATCAAATCTACCAATTATATGATTGTAGTTTTCATCCATTCTTGAGCCAAATTGAGAATGATTTACCTGTGGTCGGTTGATGCTTCTTTTCATCCTTGAAGTAGATTGCCCCTGATTTACTTGATAATATTTGATCAGTCTTGAAGCAAATGGTCCCTGATTTACCTAGTGATCTGCATTATGCTTTTGCTATCGATAGTCAACTTGTTCACTTTTCCTTGCTGCATCAAGATAACTTTTGGAGGTGGATGGCTTCTGTGCTTGTTTCTGAGCTTGAGATGCTTCTTCGGAATATCCAAGACCTGTCTTGATTAGAGGAGAATGTTTCACTTTGATAATCTCATCTAAAGTTTAAGATCCTTTAGCAAATCTGAGACTAAGGGCTTTTGTTTTCTCAATTTCTTTTCTAAGTCCCACAATTTCACATTCTAACTCCTCATTGTGTTTATTTTTTTTAGAAAGTTGGAATGTTAGAGTATCTATAATCATATTCTTTTCCTCTAAACAAAATTTAAGTTTAGAAATTTCTTCATAAGAACCTTCTTCATTTATAGAATCCAAGAAATCATCATCTTCAAAAGCCATCAAAAGTCTATTATCATTACTTTTTTCATCTTCATCACTGTTTGACAATCCATCACTGTCTTCATGCACGTAATAACTTTTCTTATTTACATTCTGTTTTTTGTTCCATCTAATAGGTTCTTTTCCTTTCTCTAGTTTATCTTTATGAGGACATTTTGCAGCATAATGATCGACTTTTCCACAAGCAAAGCCTTTGAAAGGTAGCTTACTTCTGAATCTTCCAGTTCCCCATCGAAGGTTCTTGACAAAATTTGATTCTTCCTCTTCCTTTGACATATGTCCTGACTCATAGTAATATCCTTTTCCTGATGCTTTAAATACAACTTCTCTCCTATTTGATGTTCCTCCTTTCATCATTTCGTAAGTAGTTAGAATTCCATGTAGTTGTGACATGGTAAGGCTCTGTAGATTCTACTTTTTTTCTATGGCAGAAACTTTTTAATCAAACTTAGGAGACAAATATCTTAGAACCTTTTCAACCGAAACAACTTCTTTTATTTCTTCACCCAAGTTTTTCATACAATTTACAATCTCATCTATATGTAGGAAATAGCTAGCCACACTTTCATCATTATGCATTATGAGACTTTCATATTGAATTCTAAGAGTTTGTAATTTTACTTGTTTTACCTGTTCATCTCCTTCATAGCTTAGAACAATCTTGTCCCATATTTCTTTTGCGCTTTTGAGCTACATAATCTTGACGAATTCTGATTGGGATAGACTTCCTAATAGAGTATTGACAGCTTTTGCATTTGTTTCATACTGCTTCTTACCAACTGCATCTGTAGGAGTTTTTGACGGAAATGTGTATCCTGTTTCCACAATATCCCAAACTTCTGTACCAAGAGATTGAAGATAGACAGTGATTCTTACCTTCCAATAGACAAAGTTGCTCCAATAAAAAATCGGTGGCCTGATAGATGCTTCCTTTTTGTAGTTGCTCATGATGATAGATCTTCCTTCAAGCGATCAAGATTTTCTTGAAGGACCTGCTCTGATACCAATTGTTGACAATAATACTGAGAGGGGGGCTGAATCAGTATTATCATATTTCTTTTCAATTTATACAAACACTTGCAGATGTGACTAATGAAACTTGCGTATACCTTCCAGACTTATAATTTAATTTATTCTTAGATGTTGATCACTAATCTGTGTGTCAAAACTAGTAAACAGGAACAAGAAAAATATAGTAGACAGTCACACCAAGGAACGCAAGACATAAGGTGGAAACCCAATGTGGGTGAAAACCACCCGCTGCAATATTTCTCTATCTTCTTTCAATTAGAAACTTCTTTTACAATGATTTTGTATTGGTGCAGTCTTATACCAACATGCAAGCTTCAACTTACAGAAGGCTACAACGTTCTCTCGTTCTCCAAAATCTCCTGGAAGGGAGCTACAACCCCCTTAGCTCTTGTACTAGCTGAGGTACTAGTACGTAGGTGCTGACCTACTAAAGGCTTCAACCTTCTCTTTTCTTCCAGGGACAATGTTTCATAAATTTTCAGACTGGATCCATGAATATCAATCAAACATCAAAGAGATCTGCAATCAACCAACTTCCTTGTACACAAACTGAATCAATAATTTCTCACCACATAGCAA
Source organism: Pinus taeda (assembly GCA_000404065.3). Classification (NCBI taxonomy): domain Eukaryota; kingdom Viridiplantae; phylum Streptophyta; class Pinopsida; order Pinales; family Pinaceae; genus Pinus; species Pinus taeda. The sequence continues at coordinate 14,744 of APFE030206642.1, read as the reverse complement.
CCAGATATCAAATTTAGAACCCTGAACACAGTAGTAATAGACAAAAATAGCTAAAACATATTTCAAGAAAAGTCCACAACTTCACCAATAGAAACCTACGGGTATCCGCACTTCCACTATGTCAAGCCTGTGGATCTCCAAACCTGAGCCTGTGGCTCACCTGCACACCTTCGCACCTTCGCTGTGGCTCACCTGTGCACCTCCGCACTAGTTTTGTGGTTCACCTGTGCACCTTCGCACCTGCGATGTCGCTCGCCTGTGCACCTCTGCACCTGCATTGTGTCTAGCTTGTGCACCTATGGTATAGATAAATTATCAGTCTTCAAATATACCCTAGACTATCAGATTTACAGATTTGATCATGCGACAAAGAGATATCGACCCATCAGTAGATCCAACTTGTAATCCTCAGGTTTCTCCTTGATTCAGGTCCAACTCAACAATCAATATTTCAGGTCTTGCTCTTCTTAATATATTCAACACACCTGTTCCCAGCTAAATGATATCCTTTCCATGGACCAAAAACCATAGAGATCCAATACTAGGGACCCAAAACCTGGGTTCAATACTTTAGATGGAAAACCACGGACCAAAACCATAGGATAAAAAATGTTGGACTAAATACCATGGATAAACCATTAGAATTCCTACGTGCACACGTTTTTCTCTGCATGAAAGTCCGTGCACTATAGGTTCGCACCTTTTGTTCGGAACACCGGCGAACATGTCTGCATTCTTTCAATAACGTACCTGTGGTACCAGCCAAGGACCAGAGCTTTGTGATGAGGAACCTGCAGATATCTTATTTTCTTCATTCTTTGAGTGCCTGAACTTGTGATCTGCTATTTGAGTGAGTTGCCATCAAGGACAACACCTATTCGATAAAACCAAACCTATGTCATAATGCTAACATATTATAGGGAAACCAACAAAGATAATCAGCTCTAACAGTATGACAAAGCTTCTAAAAAAGGATCAAAGGGATGTAATTGCATAATTATGTCCACTAGATCTTTCCACATTGGAATCACCTATTTCTCTAGATCTCCAAAAAGTCTTGAACAATCATTCCAAGGTATTTGAGACTCCGAAAGGTGTCCCACCTATTCATGATCATGATCATGCTATTCATCTGATTCCAGGAAGTGTTCCTCCAAACATCAGGCCGTACAGATATCCTTATGCCCAAAAGAGTGAAATTGAACGTATGGTTGCAGAAATGCTAAAGGTTGGTATAATTCAACCAAGTCAAAGTTCTTTCTCTACTCCAGTAGTATTAGTGCACAAGAAGGATGGATCATGGTGCATGTGTTTGGATTATACAGAGCTCAACAAGCTAACTCTTAATGATAAGTTTCTCATTCCTGTCATTGATGAATTACTGGATGAATTGCATGGATCGATTTACTTCACCAAGTTTGATCTTCGTTCAGGATATCATCAAATCAGAATGAAGACTGAAGACATTCCAAAAACAACATTTAGAACTCATGAGGGTCATTATAATTTTTAGTCATGCCTTTTGGTCTTACCAATGCACCTTCAACATTTCAAGGTTTGATGAATTCCGTTTTCAAACTATTACTTAGAAAATTTGTGTTAGTATTTTTTGATGATATACTAATCTACAGCAAGTCTTGGAAGGATCATGTTGAACATGTTGACAGGGTGCCACAACTATTGGAGGAGAAACAATTATATGCAGAAAGATCCAAATTTTTCTTTGGAGTACAAGCGGTGGAATATATAGGTCATATTGTATCTCATGAAGGAGTTAAGGTAGACCCTAGCAAAATTAAAGCCATTAAGGAATGGAAAATCCCCACATCCATAAGGCCTCTGCAAGGATTTCTCAGGTTGATAGGGTATTATAGCAAGATTGTTAAGAATTATGGGAAAATAGCAGCACCTCTAACAACATTATTGAAGAAAGATGCATTTTCATGGACTTCAGAAGCAACAAAGGCCTTCAAACATCTTAAATAAGCAATGTGCCAAGCACCGGTCTTAGCTACACCGGACTTCACAAAAACCTTTATTGTGGAATGTGATGCTTCAGGAAATGGAATTGGTGTTATTTTAATGCAGGATGAAAGACCCATTTCTTTTGAAAGTCGTCTAATCAAGGGAAGGTTTTTACACAAAGAAATTTATGAGAAGGAAATGTTGGCAATACTCCATGCACTTAAGAAATGATGACCCTACCTAATGGGAATACACTTCAAGGTAAAAACAGATCATGATAGCCTTAAATACTTTTTAGAACAAATATTATCATCTGAAGAACAACAAAAGTGGGTCACAAAGATGTTCAGTTATGACTTTGAAATCATCTACAAAAAGGGAAGCAAAATGTGGTGGCAGATGCACTCTCAAGAAAGGATGAGGATGTGGAAGTATTGTTGTGCACCATTTCTATTATCCAACCAGATTGGATAAATGAAGCAAGGGAGGAATGGAAGAATGACGAAGAAGTGTAGGCACTTATTCGAAAGTTACAACAAGATTCCAGTACATCTGATATATTTAGCTGGAAAAATGAATCTTTATTGTACAAAGATCGCTTATACCTCTGTAAGAATTCCCAACTAAAACAAAAGATTCTTAAGGAATTGCACACTTCTCCCTTAGGAGGGCACTTAGTATTTTTAAAAGCTTACCACAGGGTTAAGAAGGAATTTTTTTGGGATGGCCTTAAATCGGATATTCAAAACTTTGTGGCGAAATGTTTGGTTTTCCAACAAAATAAAGTTGAAACAATTAAGACACTGGGTCTATTACAATCTTTATCCATTCCAAGCCAACGTTGGGACGAGGTTTCAATGGATTTTATCATAGGTTTACCCAAGTCTCAGGGAAAGAGTGTCATCATGGTGGTAGGTGATAGAATTGCTAAGTATGCACACTTTTGTGCATTATCACATCCATTTAAAGCTAGTACAGTATCTACTGCACTTATGGAAACAATTCAAAAGCTACATGGAAACCCAAAGATTATTGTAAGTGACAGAGATCCCATTTTCACTGGAAATTTTTGGACAAAATTATTTTCTTGTCTTGCTACTCAGTTAGCTCATAGCTCATCTTATCATCCTCAATCTGATGGGCAAACTGAGATAGTAAACAAATGTTTGGAAGGATATCTTCATTGCTTTGTATCT
>APFE030206642.1:0-11381 GCA_000404065.3 Pinus taeda | reverse complement strand
GAAAGAGTGTCATCATGGTGGTAGTTGACAGACTTACAAAGTATGCACACTTTTGTGCATTATCACATCCATTTAAAGCCAGTACAGTTTCTACGGCATTTATGGAAACAATTCAAAATGTACATGGAAATCCAAAGATTACTGTAAGTGACAGAGATCCCATTTTCACTGGAAATTTTTGGACATAATTATTTTCTTGTCTTGGTACTCAGTTAGCTCATAGCTCATCTTATCACCCTCAATCTGATGGGAAAACTGAGATAGTAAACAAATGTTTGGAAGGGTATCTTCATTGCCTTGTATCTAATAAATAGACACAATGGGTCAAATGGTTTCCTGTGGGTGAATTGTGGTATAACACTTCCTTCCATACATCAACAAAAATGACCCCATTTATGGAACTTTATGGATATCAGCCACCATCCATCACATTATATTTAAGAGAAAATTCTAAGGTTCAAGCAATGGAACATCACATCGAACATCAACAACAAGTCCTGCAACTCTTATAGGATAACCTCGTGTTGGCATAGAATAGAATGAAACAACAGGTAGATCAACATCACAATGAAAGAAGTTTTGATGTAGATGATTGGGTACTCCTATGGCTACAACCATATAAGAAAATGTCCCTCAAGCAAGCTAAGAAGGATAATAAATTATCACGGAAATATTATGGTCCATACAAGGTGTTGCAAGAGATTGGTACTATGGCATACAAATTAGGAGCTTCTTGCAGCTTCTCGATTGCACCCAGTTTTCCATGTTTCATGTTTAAAGAAGGTTATAGGCGACAGGCTCCCAGTTCAAACAATATTGCCAGAACTTGACGAGGAAGGAAAAATTATATTGGAACCGGAAGCAGTCACAGAAACAAGAACTCGACAGCTACGAATCGATCAATTTCGGAGTATCTTATCAAGTGGAAGAACTTATTTGCTGAAGATTCCACATGGGAGGATGAGAATTTTATACAGAAGCATCAAAAACTACTCAAGCATTGAGGACAACACTTTTTTGAAGGAGAGGGGCATGTTAGGTCCCTATAATACTAGTGATTACCCCATTAATATTGTAGCTGCATCCCTTATTAATATTTTTGTGCCCCTATTATCCCCATATTGTTATTATTGTGCCCCATAGAATTCCTCTATTGTTGTTTTCGTGGTTTTATATTATTATTGTTAGGTCGGTTGGGTTATATTATGACTCCTTAGACTCCTATATATAGAAAGGAGGTTTTGTCATTTGAATCATCCAAAAATTGTTCATTTATGTAATGTAAAGGAGGTTTCCCCATCGAAGAGGCTGAATTTTAAGGCATTAATCTATCGTTTCTATCTTTTCTTGAGTTGGTTTCATAAAAAAATTATTTTTCAATATTTTAAGCAATTTCGTTATAATCATCTACACATATAATTATGGCTTACATACTCATAAATGATATATGAAATATTAAGAAAGTGTCATTCATATCATTTTCTATTACGTGCTTAAATAATTTTTTCCTTTCTCTATTTTCTCTATTTTCTTTATTTTGAATTCATTAACCAGTCCTAATGCATTATTTTGCACCATCTACTAATAAGAGCAATACATAGGACTAAACTATAGTTCTGTAAAAAAAGATGACTTATGGAAATATCAAAGGAACTAGCACATTCTTCCCAACTAGTGAGTTCTACACAACGAATTTCCCCAGCCTCGGACCCTTTACTGTCACTAACTTGTCAACATTAAGTAGTAACTTTCGCCTCCATTGTGCAAAATATACGAGTGTCCTCTCCTTCTCAATATTTTCACTTTATAAAAATAATAAAACATAAGTTTCCTAGCCTTTCTCCTCTACCTCTACATCTCCAGCAAATTTGAAGTATCATCCCTTGCCACCACCCATCATAGCACTTATCTTGAGCTATGTTGTCTCGTTTGCGTTGGTTATTCGTCCTCGAATCTTAGGGGATCATAAGAGTTATAACTATGACCATTGTCACTTAACTTTGTCCATTACGAGGGATGTTTAATAGATACTTTGGTAACAAGGAAGGTTTATTAATAACATGTTGGTTTCCACAATATTTAATTTATAATTTTACATAATCATTTAGATATTGCATTACTAATTTTTTTATTTAGTTTTGGCCCCATTATCTATTTCTCCAACTAACATAAAACAATAGAATGTTCAAAAGATAATTGCAAGAAAGCGTATTACAATTAGAGAAAAGAGAGATGAAATAATGTTATATAAAACAAAATAATATAAAAGAAAAGTAATATTAAAATTTTATAATAAAAATAAAAATAATCTAATAATTTCTAATGTAATTAATATAATAGTAATTGGTGAACTACTAACTTTGTAGAAACTAAAATCCACATAAACTAGCTAACTTATAATTCACAGATTTTATTTGACTACCGTCCAAGCTCAGTGAAAATTGATTATACATCTTCCTAATAGCTCCTTCATCGTCCCTCCCATGTTGTATGAATTAATTTTAGACTCCATACAAATTAATGAAGCATATAAGTCTTAAAAATATATTGAAACTTCGGTCAGAAATGTTGTCCCAACCTTCAACATCATCTATTGAGGTGAAAGAGGTTTCCCAAATTCACAAACGACCTTCCCTCTTACAACCTTGGTGTTTTATGGGTACAGTTAGACTGAAATATGTTTCCCCTTCAAATTATAATGCTATACCCTTAGCCCTCTCTTTATCAGTGACATTCAAAACATACTCTATTGTAATAGATTCAAAGTTTAGCCTATCACTAGTATCATAATATGTAGAAAATGTTTAGGGGTTGAATTCATCATCATGGTTTCATGGCCTAAATCCCATAGTATAAATTATACATGACAACTAGAATAATAAAAATGAATGCCATACTTGATTAGGTTCGATACTCCTACATGAAATCAATATTGTCTTCCATAGATTGGGGTTGCTTCACATTCATCCATATATATATATATAAAGTGTATTAGCCTCAAACTCACTTGTGGATTGTATAAAATTGTTTGTAAATATGACTTACAAGGAAAGTTGGGTGGAATCTATGAACAACGTTTTTAGGTGATATAGTAGTAAATGTTGTTAGCTTATCACCAAATAACCTCTACATCATAAAAATCATATTTTCTTAGTTTTGATTTTCTTACTTTTGAAAGCCTTGTAAGAGATGGGGACCCTTCAACCACTAGGAGCTTCCACAACTCTCAAAAGGAGCTATCTATGAATTTAGCATAACTCGTGAATCTCTTCAATGCAAATAAATTTACTAAACATAAATGATTGCAAGCATTAACATATTGAAAATTGAAAATGGGCTATTAGGCAGTAGGTAAGAAAACAAATTTACGAGTTATGTAGGGAAAAGAGATTGATGTTTTTCCCTGATATATTGTTGTAGGCAGTGTGGGTACTCCTCTAAACAATATCATGAAAGGAGGAAAGGAAAGTGTTTAATGTATGCAATATACAAGAAGAGGATAGGATGGCCCCATTTTTAGTATCCATAAATAAAGAAAGTAATGGCATTTTGAGGTGATTTTCTTGACCGTGAGAAGAAGAAAGAGGAAGCGTCACATGATAGTTTAATTTTTTGTTGAGGGACTTACTGGAGTGATGTAAGAAATCTTAATATTATCTTTCCAAGCACCTTGGTGAGGTATGATGAAAAAGATATGATAAGTATTTTCATAGGGCATTACGTAGCACCTACCATGGATGCATGTATAAGGTAAACATCATAGGAGGAATCACTATCCATATGTTGCTTCAGATTCAGATAGAGGAATAATAAAGACATTTATTCACAACACACTTATCCATTCTCTTAATCTCTTCGCATAATTTTATTATTATTTTCTTAAAGATGAAACTATGAACTAAATGGTAGAATACACAAATAAATGAAAAATAAATAACAATGGGGTGTTGTTGAGTAGGTAAATCCTCTCTATGGATAGAGACAATCCATCTAGCCCAATTAGTGGGTCTAGAAACAAATGTGACAAAATACAAGACACTTTCGTAGATTACAATAAAAATAAGAGAAGACGAATGAGACCTACCTCACTCTGATGTTATAATGCACTCCTTTGTTGAATATCTTGATCACTTTCTCCTCAGGCCTAGTCCTTTCTTCTCATAGTGTTTGAATACCTACACAAGAATCCAAAGACAAGACAAAGCATAAAATTGCAACAAGCATAATCAAATGTAATCCACTTAACAGATGAAGGACCATTAAAATAAATGAAGAATTAACAGAAGAATTTATGGAAAGTTAACCAACAATTGTATATATCAATAAAAAAAGGAGGAAGCATACAACCCAAGCCTTGATGTTAGTAACCTTCCTTTAGTGAATTTTCAAGTCCAAGATCAATATTTCCAAGCACTCTTTCTCCAAGCCAAAGTGAATAGCATGTAGGCACTATCTTAGGACATGGGTGCAAATAATGAGAGACCAACCATTTGGGAATTTAGGAAGATGAATTTATAGGTTGGGAGAGGGAGTTAGGATCTCACCAAAGATAACGGAAGGTCCTCATCTCAAGGAAGAATCTCATAAGCATAAGATAAAGGGTAATATTGGGAGTATTTGACCATGTCCACGATGGACATCATCCAACTTTCAATTCTGGAAGCCTTTAGATCACGAAGCTTCTCCTCCACTTTGGGAAAACTTTCCTTTTAGGGTTCAGCGAGACTATCAAGGTAAAAGTTGCATTGGCACTGTGAGGCTCATATGGTTCAACTTTCCATCAACACGAGAGGGTAGTGTCACAATTGTGCTGACCCAAAAATTAGGGTTTTGAGCTCATTTTTCTCACGAAAGGCTCAAGGAAAGTTTTCATTAGTTCTTCAGGAAGGATCTGGACTGCATATTAGGATGGGTAGACTACATAATTGTCAAGGTTTTTGGTAGTTCGGGGTACGACACAGGGAAGTGCAATAGGTGTGACAAAATATTATGTAACATATGGCCCCTAAAACATGAAGGCAGAACATGGAGTGATGTTTGATATGCTTTACGAGATAGTGCAAGGACTAGAACAAACACCATCAGGAGTCTTGAAAATCAAGGATGAATATAAATATACATACCTGATACCTCTCTCATATATATCAAAGAAATAATCCATGATATGGACGCAACCATCCAGATAAAGAGGAATATGTGAAAATATCCACAGTATTGGTGCAACCATCCGAATGAAAAAGGATCAGTTGGAAATAAGAGATCCATGGTATGGACTGAGCCACCCAATATAGAAGGATAATCATCATCATAGATATCAGGTCCAATGTTATGGTCACAACCATTCGTATAGAGTAAACATGTATAAAATCATGAATAATGCATAGCTCCATGCATCGTAAATTATATCAGACAAAACTCAGGGTCTTACGCTCCATTTCAACCCAATCAAAGTACGAATTCTAACATTTGAATGAATGCATTGAAGTCAAACATGCTATAAAGCCACCTGATTACCAGCCAATGATGTGAAACTTTAACAGGAATGAGGGAAATGGCCAAGAATGAAAGTGGCTCTCAATGTATGACAGTACAATTTGTGAATGTGAAAATGAAGCTAAAGTTGAAAACTCGTGGAATCATCTGATCGAAGCCTAATGGTGAAAAATTATCGTTGACTGAAAATAACTTGCCATTAAAGCATGCAAGCTCTAAGGTACTAAAAGGGAGTTTCTAATTCATATTCCTAGATAATGGGCTAAAGTCAATAGGAAATGACCTATCAAAGGAGGTTCATAATGATTCCCTCATCATCAACAGGAAATAAGGAATAAAGTGGAATAAATGAGTATCATCCAAGACTATGGCAAAAGGTCATATAATGTATATGTAGTAAACTACAGATGGGACTTCTCTTGAACATATAAATGACACGACCCGCGAGTGTAACAACATTTACTCAAAATAGGACCAAGGGCCATCACAAAAAAGTGGAATAGTTAGATGAAAGGAAAAATGGATCACCCAAACCCAAAAAGATAACTGATAGAGTGAGGATATCCCAAACAAGACACAATAAACATATGAGTGTCATGATTAAGAGCGACATATTTCCTACACAAGAGATGTTTCATTTTCACTTTTTCCCCACTATTTCTAGTGAGTACCCCAATTATTTTTAATCACAATCTTGAATGGGATAGCATATGCTTGTCATATAAGTTCATTCCTCGAATGAATCCATCATAGTAAGTTTTATGAGTCTTAGGAAGGACAAAATTGGTCTCGTCATGGTGACAAGTCTTTCATCATTTAATTTTTATGAGTCTAATAGAAGAGTAACTCAATGTATTTTTCATATTTAGATAGTTCAAAAAAGAGACAAAAAAAACTCCATCAGGTCCCTCTTCGTAGTTTTTCTCTCAAACCTAAAAATTTAGAAAATGATATCCAAGAGAACCTCTTGACCATGTCAAGCAAGGTGTTCCTTTTTCGTAAATAGTCAATCTCAGCCTCAAAAGGGGTGAACATTTACTAAGATGACATCAACTCAATTAATTTGAAAAGTTCCAAAGGGCAAGTGCTCGATGATCTTTTCATCTTTTGAGAGTTAGAAAAGGGCTTAAAGATGACTCCGCCTGAAGGAATGAATGGTATAAAAGGATAGTAACTAGTTCCAGTGATGATGGAACTACTTAAAACATGTAAAGGTCAAGTGGTTTGCTAATAAGACCACTCATCACAGATGCTCCTCAGGCAAAAGTAAAGCAACCAAGTGAAAGCGTATGATCGACCAAAGAGATGGTGATGATGGAATGAAAAAGCAAAGGCTCAACTAGCTAAAATAGGTTGATAAAAATGGAAATCATGAGAGGTAAAGTTAGAATTGGTTTCATTTTTACACAAGCTTGAAAAAAAGATAAACTATGCTTGAGATGAGATTACATGCCATAGCATAATGACTCAGTTCAAGGTACATGCTCCCTAAGATTCATTTCTTGCACCTAAGTAGACTATTCGTTGCTAACAGGTGGATGGATTTAAGGTTCACTTATGAGATTAAGTGAAATAATCGACTAATATTTTATGAGATCTAATAAAAGACTCAAATTGGTAGGGGATTTGTTTCATTTTTTAACGAGCTTGACATAAGAAAATAATCATGCTCATGAATACCTATTTCATTTTTTAACAAGGTTAACATACTAAAAGAACTATCCTCATGGTCCTTGTTTCATTTTTAGTGAGCTTCACACAAGACAAAGAACTTTGCTCCAAGAACTTGATGATAGAATGAAAAATTCCATGGCTTCCAAGAGGTTCTCATCAGATGGGAGAAGAAAAATTTGGAAAGGATACATGTCTAGGGATCGAAATGAAAAATCAAGCTCCAATACCCTTAGTACATCATGTACTACATAACCTACTAGATCATCAGTAGATGTGGGAAATGGACAAGTGGCCACGTAATTAACCTTTGGTGGGGGAGATACCTCTAGCACATAAGAACCATTTAGGGATGATGGTTGATTGGGAGTTACTTCAGGACCAATAAATGTAAGTTGATCAATGATCACAATGTTTCCTTAATGTGGGAAACACATCAATTGAAAGAGAGAAGAAACAAGATCTCCCATGACATAAACATAGTTACGACTAACGAGGATATTAAAATCTAAATGGCCTTGGATAACCATCACAACTATATAGACAATCTTTCCTCCCAAAATAATAGGTAACTTAGGAAGGATCCCTAACAGTTGACTGGTTCCTCTATTAAAAGCTAACAGATTATGGGTAGTAGGGACAAAATGAGGAGAACCTAAATCTTTCCAAGGAGTTTAGGACATAATGCTAACAGATGTGCCCTCATCTATGATTGTTCTTCGTACGTCCATATGTTAAGCATGTATTGTAATCTAGAAAGATACATAAGATGGAATGCGATATCTTGTCAGTTGACTCCAATGAAAAGAGGTGACCAAACTACTCGGAGGGGGTGTCATAGGAATGGTAGAGATACCTTCTTGCTCTATGGGAACAAGCGAGTTACTCTCATGCACCTTGAGAACGAGATGATTTCACACCAATGCATTTGAAACTAAGGAAACTAGAAGAATCTGAACAGTAAGAGATTCATTATCTATCGAAAAGGTATAGTTAACTAAAGGTGGATCCAAGTCTAATGTTCTCTCAACCAATGGCTAGTCTATAATGGACTCACAAGATTCACTTTTAGAGAGAGTAGGGTTGACCAAAGATGAATTTTAATAAATCACTTGATCAACTAGGAGAGGATCAAGGCAAATCTTTTGATAACCAGCTAGAAGACAATGATAGGAAGAAGTAAGGTTTTCCAACTCTTTGGAAGCTTCAATCAAAAGAGGACAAAGGTGAATGGGATCATTACCTTCACACGACCTACAAGGTAACTTGAATATACCCTTTTTCCCATTATCTTTACTATTACTAGTTGTAGGTTTATCACCAGCATGATCTCTAGAGGTTGATGACAAAGATTGATGTGAACCAGTGGACCACACTTCTAAGTCCTTGGGAATACCAAGACAATTTCGAAGAAGGTGGTCACCCTTACATAACATGCAAGGGAATTTTACTTTTCGAAGCTGGTTGGAATATTTTTCTTCATTAGTTGCATCAGTGAAAATAGTTATTTGGTTTCCCTCTTGCTTATTTTGCTTCTTATTCTTCTCCCTCTTCTTCTTCTTCTTAGCTTCCTAGTTAATAGAACCCATATTTTCACTAGGCGAAGAAGAATAACAGGGGTGAAGTAACTGGCGAAGAAGGAAAAGGGTAAACTTTAATATCAACTAGTTGTTGATGTTATTTAGGTGGAGGAGGATTCGCTTGAAAATAAGTTTGGACCCTTGGAATCACCGAGGTCAGAAATCACGAAACTAGCTGCCAATGGTCAATCTAGGAAGGGACAACGTTGTCATATAGGGAGCACCAACATTTCCAAAATAAGGAAAGGTACTAGGGTTCTTGTTAGGGGGTTTCCTTGGTTGGTAGACTCAAGAAATGTTTATATTGGTATGATGCATTTCTGCAATCAATTAATTCATTTTATAAATAAAAAAAGAAATAAAAATAAAAGGGAGGTAAGCTAGGCAAGAGGGTTTAGAAAGTATCCATGAACCACTATATACACCTTAGACAAAACCAAGGACTTAAGGTATGATGGCCAATCTTGCTGAATGTTGTGTTTGGTGTATAATGTTTACAAGGTGGCTGACTCAGTTACCTATGGCTAAAGGATACCAACCTAGTGGTGTATCTCAATATATACTCGATGGTACGGGGAGCACAAGTCCATGTTAGTGTTGTCTAATGCATAACCATTTGGTGAGAGTGTTATGATATACTTTCCATACTAAAGTACCTCCAATATACCCAAAAGTACTGGAGAACGTTCGATATACTTCCCTACTGGAATTAGATTTCACCCCCAGGATACAATGCAGGTATTTAAAGATAACTTCTATGTTTAAATATGCTGGAACACATCTCTGGCCTAGACCTCTAATTATTTATGTTAAGTTCCAAATTATCCTTAGGTTAATTGAGGTAAATTGTAACCTTATCTTGAATTAGGTTTCAAGTTTATGGCTCAATGACATTGCCTGAATTCCTATGATGCAACTAAAAGAGGAAAATGAAATATTTTCATTGAATGAAAGCTAAACTAATGAGGGAAGAGAGACAACCAAACAATCCATCAATTGTGAAGAATGAATCAAAACATATTTCCCTAACTTTTTAAGTGCAACATGTAAAAAATGAAAACTACTCTTTCACTTCCGCTAATGAATGCAATGCCAAAATGTAATCTTATGAGAAACAAAATCACTTTCCTTCACAAAGATGCACTAATATTTTTGTTCTCTTTCTTTTGCTTTGATCCAAAATGCAAACTAATGCATAACAAAAGGAAAAATGGATTTCATAAAAACTAAAATGAAGATCTCATTCACTTTGGTTTCGAGTAAAACAAAAATAGTTTCAAAAATACTTTAATGAAGAGATCTTTTCACTTTTGTTTTTGAAACAATGAAATCAAAACAAGCATATACTTTCAGTTTCACCAAAGAAAACAATTGTAATCTACATATGACAATGGAGAAAAAGCAATTTTCAAAGTACAAATATAATCAAATACTAATGAAAACAACTTCGCAAATATGAATCAAAAGCAGCATGGAAATGGTGTCCTGGTCATAGTAAAACTCCTTAATGGAGACACTCAATCTCACAAACACGAGCCAAGTGATGAGTGAAGGTTAACCTAGACCTACAAACCCTAGAGGAGAATTTGACTTCAATCACACACCAACAGAAACAAAGAGACAATTTCAACCACTAAAGGACAAAAATAAAGGCAAACACAATGAGATCGCACTAGAAAAACACCCACAGAGGTTGAGACACACTAAAAATGAGAAGAACCCCTAATTTTTTCTAGCCTTTGGGACGAGCCCGCCTGTGAAAGGAAAAGTAGTGCTAAAACAAAAAGTAGCATGATTGTTAATCTAAAATAAGCACTTGTCGTGCTTCTATAATACTAGGAAATGCATTGGGCAAGGAAATGAAGGAAAAAACAAAAATTTTCAAAACTCAAACTAGGCTCAACAATCTTAAGAAAAAACTAGTGATTGTATAAACCTACAATGATGCACACAAGCCAAGAAATTGATGGTTGGTCAAACTAATCAAAGGATCAGACCGAAGAAATGGATGGAAGGGGTATAGCTTCCCCAATGGAGTCACCATTTTGTTGAGTAGGTAAATCATCTCTAGAGTGATGCGCACAAGCCGAGAAATCAATGGTTGGTCAAGCTAATCAAAGGATCAGATCGAAGAAATAGATGGAGATGATATAGCTTCCCTAGTGGAGTCATTATTTTGTTGAGTAAGTAAATCCTCTATATAGATAGAGACGATTGCTCTAGACCAATGAGTGGGTCTAGCAACAAACAAGACAATCTACAAGACGCTTTCCTAGATTACAATCTAAATAAGAGAAGAGGAAGGAAACCTACCTCACTTTGATGCTATAAAGAACTCCTTTCTTCACGATCTTGATCAATTTCTCCTCAAGGTCAATCCTTGTCACTCATCATGTTTGAATACCTACATAATATGCCAAAGACATTATAATGCATAAAAGTGCAACACACATAACACAATGTAATCCACTTAACAAATCAAGGAGCATAAAGTTAAATGAAGCATTGACACAAGCATTTACGTAATGTGAACCAACAGTTGTATATATTAATAAACAAATGAGGAAGCATACAAACCGGACCTTGATGTTAGTATCCCTCCTTCAGTGAATTCCTAAGTCCAAGCTCGAGCTTTCC
>APFE030206637.1:90485-103474 GCA_000404065.3 Pinus taeda | reverse complement strand
TGGAAATTACTATACTTTTGCAATGCAATTTTACATCTATTTTTAGCTTCGGGGGCGCTGCCCCTGAAACCCTTGCCGGGGGACCACTGGACCCTGGACCCCTGAGTCGGGGGGGATCAAGCCCCCAAAACCCCCGCGGGGTGTACAAACTTCCTAGGATATACATTCGGTTGAAACAAATACTTCTAAATAATCATACTCCATACCGAACAATAGTGAGTGTCTAAAGTAAGTTATAGCTTGTTGATTAGGGGTTGGTGCTCCTTCTAGTGGGTACTGGAGAATAGTTTGGGTTGTAGCTTCATTTAGTTGTAGCTGATAAATCAAGGGGTTGTAGCTTCCTGCTAGTTGTAGCAAGATAAATTGTAACAACGAGTTGTAGGTTTCCCCATGAATGAATTGAAGAGTGGTTCTAAAAGTTACTTGTTCTTGTGTGTTCCATTGTGATTGTTGTAATTAATACATGTTATGGTTCTTTAATTTATTGTTGAAGTATTTCATGATGAACACAAAGTAAAATAAAGTTTTAATTTGGCAAAATTTCTATAATATTGATTCATATACCCTCAATATTGTCCTGGTTTCAAATAATTGGTATTAGAGTAGGTTATTATACAATAGTTTAACAATTTGAAGAAAGATCAAGGGCCATGGAAAAACAGGAAGGAAGTGATATCAATGTGGAACCTATTTTGAATGGAACAAACTACGTGTTTCAGAAAGTGAGGATGAAGACCTATATTAAATCACTTGGAGCTTAAGTGTGGGATGTTATGGAATAAGCATATCAAAGACCTCTAGTAGTGGTTACCAAATATTAGAGGTTGGCTTTCACATGAAATATTGAAGAAATAAATTCCTTGATTGCTGGCCTACCTGAATCAAATCTTGTCAAGGTGATGTGTTCCACATCTACCAAAGAAATATGGGGTAAGATGAGCAGCTGCTATGAAGGACACAACAAGGTAAAGAAAGATAAGCTCCAAGGTTATAGGATCCAATTTGAATCATTGAGCATGCATGATAATGAATATATTGAAAAATATTTTTAAGAGTTGATGAAGTTATGAAAACCATAAGAGAGCCTAATGAGAAGCTAGATGAAGATGTGGTAGTTGAAAAAATACTAAGATCTCCTTGGAAAGTGAACTTAGCCAATCCTTGTATGAGGAAAAAGATGATGATAACTCTATAGAATTCATGTTGATGGCCATCGAAAATATCCAAGTCAAGTCTATTCATAATGATGAAGAAGGAGAATTTGACCTTGAAGGAGAATTAGTAAATGCTCTTGAAGAAATAGAAAGGTTGAGGAAGAAAAATAAAGTCATAATGGAGTATTGACTAAAGAAAAGGTTGAGGTTATATAACCATTTCTAAATATAACAAGGTAAGAAGATACAAGAGTCCTCGAACGAACAGTTGAATGAAAAGGCTCAAACATGTGAGAAGCTAGAAGGAGAAATTGTATTGGTAAAGAAGGAGTTGGAGAAGGATAAAACACAACTCAGTTTCAATCAAAAATTTGGAAAAGGGACTCAAGATTTGAATGATATTTTGGAAGCATGGTGAACCTCCTCAGATTGAACTGGTTTGGGATATGAATTTGAATCCAGTGCAATAACTTAATTAAAGGGAAAAAATTCAGTTACTTTTTTTTCCAAAAAAGGGAAGGACTACAAAGCAGCAAGAGATAATTTTTTAGCAAAAGAAAAATCAGCAATAGCAAAAGGAACATGTTGTCCAAGCAAATCAATCTGCCCAAAATTCTATTTAGCGTAGAAAGAAGCCATCCAGGAACAACAATATCTTCCCAAGGTGTTGTTTCACATGCATAAATTATGGTCATAGAGCAACAAATTGCAGAGTTAATATATCTTACAAACAGCTCAGATCAAGTATAGAATTCTATAGAAAAAACACAGACCGAATTACAATAACTCTTTTTTTCCTCTAAATTATCTGGTTCAATGTTTTAAATATCAAAATTTTGGGCATATACTAGTTAATTGTAGGCTAAAAGAAAACAAAATAGAGCTTGTAATTGAGCAAATTGAGAAAACACCCAATGACTAGAAAGAAAAACAAAAATCAGAGTAATGTGATATTGTGTTGTATGCTAAAAAATGGTGGGAGACATTGGTATGTGGAAAATGGATGTTCCAAGCACATGACATGAGACAAAAGGAAGCTTTTGACTTGGAAACCAGTTCAAAAAGGTAATGTGGCCTTTGGCAACAATTCTCCATGCAAGATAATTGCAAAAGGAATTCTCAGTCTATCAAATGGAAAAGGTAAATGCAAAAATGTTTTATATGTTGATGGGATGAAACATAATATATTGAGTGTGTCTCAAACGTGTGATCAAGGCTATGATGTGATCTTCAAAGCTACATATTGTCAAATCAAGTCCATGGGTTTAGGAGAAATAGTTGTTGAAGTTGTACGAAGAGATAACAATGTCTATGGGTTGAAAGAAAAGACAAAAAAAAAATATTTGACAAAGGTTTATGAGAGTTGGTTATGGCATAAGAGGCTTGAAAATTTGAGCTTTGACCATATTGTTAAGATGAGAAAGAAAAAAATTGTTAAATATTTGCCTAGGATTTCAAAGCCAAAAAATATTATCTATAAATCCTGCCAATTGGGAAAGAAAGCTCGAGTTCCTTTCAAGGAAAACGAAGACTCTTCAACAAATCCATTACACCTAGTACACATGGATTTGTGTGGATTATACATAATGAACTTAACCAAAGGTAAGCTATATTTTATGCTAATAACATATGATTTTGGTAGGATGATGTCGGTGGCCTTCCTTAGAGAGAAATCTAAAGATTTTGAGAAATTCAAAGAGTTCAAAGCAGTGGATAAGAATGAAACTGATGACAAAATCAAAAGCATAAGGTCTAACAATGGAGGTGAGCTCACTTCAAAGGAATTTGATGAAATTCTATAAAAATAAGGGCATCAAGAGACTATTTACAATAGTAGAGACTCCCTAGAAAAATGTAGTAGAGAGAGAAAATAGGTTAGTGTAGTAGTTAGCTAGAGCAATGATGAATGAAATGAATGTTCAACAATGATTTAGTGTGGAGGAAATTCATACAACAATATTTATTCTCAACAAATCTCATTTCACCAAATAGTGAAAAAACTCCCTAGAGTTGTGGTGTGGAAGACCTGCAACAGTTAAACACTTCAAAAAATTTGGAAGCAGATGTTACATCAAGAGAAATGATGAAAAACTTGGAAAATTTGATGCTGTGTTATGAAACCAGCTCACAAAAAGATAGAAAAGATAGATCAACGCCTTAGAATTCAGCCTCTTCGAGGGGGGCACCTCCTTTACATTACACAAATGAATGATTCTTTGATGATACAAATGAAAATAACTCCTTTCTATATATAGGAGTCTAAGGGGTCATAATAGACTCAGAGCTGACATAACAATAATAATGTAAGGGCACAATAATAACAATAATGGCTTCTATGGGGCACAATAGTAACAATATGGGCACTACATGCGTATATCAATATAATAAGGGGTTTGTACTAATAACAATAAGAGGTTACACTAGTAGTATAGGGGCTTAACATTCTGGAGAAAATGAAGGCATTTTTTAGGGATATTCACACACAAAAAAGGTTACATATGCTACAATAAAGTCACCAATAGAATCATTGACTGCATCAATGTCAAAGTACATGAGCACGTTGGTCAAGAAGTGAAACAAATTAAAAAGGGCGGTGTTGATGAACCAACAATCATTAGTGAAGAAAATGGTGAGGCAACTACAAAATAAAGCGAGGAAGATCCCTCTATTCCTCAAACCAAATATCCACCATGGTATGTACAAAAACACCACCCCATTGATCAAATAGTTGGTAAATTAAATTCTAGAGTGCACACAAGAAGGAAGTTTCTTAATGCCTCTACATAAGCACATGTTTCCCTTCTATCCATGGAGGAACCAAAGTATATTGTTCAAGCCAGTCAAGATCAACATTGGCTAAAGGCCATGAATTAGGAATTAGACCACATAGAAAAACATCAGATTTGAGAACTTGTTCCAAGACCTGCTAACAAGAATGTCATCAAAACAAAGTGGGTTTTAGGAATAAATTAAATGAACATGGAGAAGTGGTAAGAAACAAAGCCAAGTTGGTATGCAAAGGCTCTGCTCAAATAGAAAGCATGGATTTTTATGAAGCTTTTCTTTTGTTGCTATATTAGAAGCAATAAGAATGTTTTTTGCATTTTCTTGCTTTAAGAAATTCAAAATCTATAAAATGCATGTCAAATGTTCTTTTCTTAATGGAGAGATATGGGAGGAAGTTTATATAGAGAAACTAGAAGAATTTCAGCTAACAGAGAAACCAGTTTATCTTTGCAGACTAAAGAAGGATTTGTATGGTCTCATACAAGCTCCTAGAAATTGGTATTACAAGTTATACAACTACCTGCTCAAGTGTTGACTCAAAAGAGGTGGAATTGCATCAAGTTATGTGTCAGAGAAAAATATGGAAGAATTATTTTCTTAGTTGTATATGTTGATGATATCATATTTTTCAGTAATTTAGAATTGTGGAACAATAAATTTGCAACTGATATGAAGGTCAAATTCGAGATGTCCATGCTTGTAGAGCTACCATATTTCCTTGGATTGTAGATAACGCTAACCCCTAAAGGCATTTTTATTTCTCAAGGCTGTTGAAAAATGTGCAACAAGAAATGTTAAATTTAGGATGTGCTAAAAATAAACCTGCTAAAAATAGCATGTCTAAAAATAGCAGTTTGGCCAGTGAGGTCATTGGCCACATTGGGTGAGAGGTGAAACTGCTAAAAACATAAAGTTCTAAAAATAGCATTTCTAGGTCCCTTCCTATTTTTAGTAGTCCCTGGTCTAACTATAGGAAGTAAAAACGAATTTGGTCTTAACAGCAGTTCAAAATATTAATTAATTAATCTCCATGAGCTAATTAATTATGGAAAATTAAACTAGAAGTCTTTGTGAGATCATGCAATTATTTTCTCCCTTGATTTAGGAATTTATCCCTTGATTAAAGGAGATAAGGTTCAGTTCTATAATGAGATGATCAATTGACTTGGTTTTATTTAGTTAAGTCCAGTTAGATTATTTTAACAAGTTGTTAATAATGAAATATAGTTTGTTAATGCTTTCATGCATGTGACAACTATTATTTCAGATAACTGATCATTCCCTCATGGATAATTGTTGCATGTCAGTTCTATTAGAGACCCAGTTGAGATCAGATGTGAGAGAGTGTACTTTCAGATGCTTGGATATTTCTAGTAAGTATTCCTTCCATGGAGAAGGATCTATTATATGAGATTGGAGGACTTGTGGCCTATATATTGAGGCCTAGGTAGTCCATGATTTTCATCTTCTGATTGAAGATCATCAGGATCTTCTGATTATAGAGAGAGCAGGATAGTTATTGAGCTGATTCTTTTTGTATGTTGAAGAGGATTTCCACTTGATTGATAATACAGTGTTGGGGTTTTATGCTGGTACTTTCGCTAGTGATATATTATGTGTTATGTGTGTTTGATTTCTCCATATCAGTTATATGTGTTCTTACTAATGTTTCTCATGGTTGATTAAGCTTTTGCTAAATTGTTTGTAGAAGTAGATCAAGTGTTTTGGTTTAGTACATTGCATTACCAGGTGATCTACAGGTGGGAAATTTCTACATGGTATAGGAGCTAGCTGATTTGTAGAAAAAGTTCTACATGGTATCAGAGCTAGCTGATTTGTAGAAAAATTCTACAAAATTCTACATGGTATCGAAGCACAGGTGATCAAGCAAGAACAATATACTAGTAAGAGAAATTCGAAGTTTATTATTTGGGATATATATCTCAAGTTCTTATCACATCTATTTTATCGATGGCATTCTATGATTTGAGGCTTGAGTATGCCCTTGATGGCAGCTCAAACTATATAGCTTGGAAGGATCGCATGGAGGCAATTTTGGAAGATAATGGTCTTAAGGATTTTACTAATCAAGAAATCCCTAAGCCTACTGACAAGACTGAGAAGGTGGAATGGAGGAAGTGTGTGGCTAGAGCTAGGAGAATTCTCTTGGAGGGATTGCGAGATCACATTGTCTCAAGCCTCCATGGGAAGGAGAATCCGCATGCAATGTGGAAAACATTGAAATATTTATATCAGAATAGCAGTGATCAGAGGAAGTTGACATTGAAGGACAAACTTTGAAAGATCAAGTGTGAAAGGGACGAGACGATCTCTATGTATCTGACCAAGCTCATCACATGTAGGGATGAGCTTGTAAGTGTAGGGGTCATGACATCAGATGAGGATATGGTGAGTCTAGCACTCCTTGGCCTTCTTAAGAGCTGGCAGAGCTACCAGGACTCGGTGAATGGAAGGGAGAAACTACCAGATTGGAAATGACTATGGTTGGATTTGATGCAGCAGGAGATCAGACGGACCACCAAAGACAATTCTTCATCCATGCATGATGAGGAGAATTGTGCCTTAGCGAGTAAGGCAAAGAGGGGAAAGGAGAAGGTTTCTCTTTCCAAATCCAGTTCTTCTAACGATGGGAAGAATGTTGACAAATAGAAAGTGTGATGCTTTCGTTGTCATGAGGTGAGCCATTGTGCTGCAAATTGTCCATGGAGGAAATCCAAGAAGGGATCTGGAGAAGGATATGAAGGTGAGGCACTTGCTTCACAGTTTGAGTTGGATTTCACACTTTTCACATGCATGGTTTCATCCATGGTGGGAAGTGGTTGGTTTCTTAATGATGGAGCTTCTTTCCACATGATCGGCAATAAGAGTTTATTTAGTTCTTTGGAAGAGAAATATCTCCAGATACTCATAACAATGGGTAACGATGAGAAGTATGGTGTCTCAAGTGTAGGCATGGTTATTTTTTAGAGGGAGCATGGATCTTGCCTTACCTTGACTGATGTCAAGTATGTACTAGGACTGAAGAGAAACTTGGTGTTGATCGCGATACTGGAAGACAAAGGCTATGATGTAGTCTTCAGTAAGGCAAAGGTTTTCCTTAGGCACATCATCACTAGACAGGTGAAGCAGATTGGTTCACGGGTCAAGAACCTGTATGATATTGAGGTTCAAGATGCATGCAAGCCTTGAGCGGCAAGGAGACTAATGGAGACTTGGTGGTTGAGAGGGAGGGTATGTTACCTCTCAACATGCAGAGCTAGAAGAAGTCTCAGATGATTGTGGAGGAGCCACGATTGGTGCAGAAGCTTCAGGAGGTTGTGGAGCAGCCATAACAGGGGAGGCTGAGTGGAGATCGAGTAGAGAAATCTACTCATGCAGAGACCTCCAGTAGGGAGAAACTTCGAGCCAGGTGGGCTGAGGGATCACATGCAACCATACCTTCAGGTAGGAGGTGGGGCGATATAGAGTGATCATCCCAAGGAGGAGGGGTAGGATCCTTGAGGTACCCAACCTCTTGGATGAGTCCTTGCTACAGGAGCCCCAATGTGGAGTAGCAGGAACTGACTGATTGGGTAGAGACAGATGTGGATGGAGTGGCAGAAAGAGCGACAGTGCAAGGAATTCCAGGATAGTGCATAGCTAG
The DNA here is from genome assembly GCA_000404065.3 of Pinus taeda. Classification (NCBI taxonomy): domain Eukaryota; kingdom Viridiplantae; phylum Streptophyta; class Pinopsida; order Pinales; family Pinaceae; genus Pinus; species Pinus taeda. Next base: position 95,869 of record APFE030206637.1, on the reverse strand, counting down.
CAGGTTGTAGCAATGTGAGAGGCACAAGTGTTTTGCACAATGCTAGGTGGCACAAAGAGGTGTGCAATGGTGCGAGATGCATGGAGATGTTGCAGTAGTGCAAATGTTAGAGAGGGAGCACTTGTCAGCGAAAGCTAGAGCTTCAGCATCAGAGTATGTTCCTAGCCCAACAGAGTGGTCAGTTGGGATTGTTTTTGTTCCAAGTGTTGTTGGAGCAAGTGGACCAAATAGATGTGTTGCATGCTGAACATTCCAGAGTTACAGGATTAGGTTCGAGAGAAAGCCTTTCCTTTTGAGAGGGAGTGTTGAAAAATGTGCAACAAGAAATGTTAAATTTAGAATGTGCTAAAAATTGACCTACTAAAAATAGCAAGTTTGAAAATAGCAGTTTGGCCACTGAGGTCATTGGCCACATTAGGTGAGAGGTGAAACTGCTAAAATTAGAAGGTTCTGAAAATAGAATTTCTGTGTCCCTTCCTATTTTTAGTAGTCTCTGGTCTAACTATAGGAAGTAAAAACGAATTTGGTCTTAACAGCAGTTCAAAATATTAATTAATTAATCTCCATGATTTAATTACTTATGCAAAATTAAACTAGAAGTCTTTGTGAGATCATGCAATTATTTTCTCTCTTGATTTAGGAATTTATCCCTTGATTAAAGGATATAACATTCAATTTTATAATGAGAGGATCAGTTGACTTAGTTTTACTTAGTCAAGTCCAGTTAGATTATTTTAACAAGTTGTTAAAATAATGAAATATAGTTTGTTAATGCTTTCATGCATGTGACAACTTTTATTTCAGATAACCGAGCATTCCCTCATGGATAACTATTGCATGTCAATTCTGTTAGAGAACTAGTTGAGATCAGATGTGAGATAGTGTACTATCAGATGCTTGGATATCTCTAGTAAGTATTCATTGCATGGAGAAGGATCTATTATAGGAGATTGGAGGACTTGTGGCCTATATATTGAGGCCTAGGTAGTCCATGATTTTCATCTTCTGATTGAAGATCATTAGGATCTTCTGATTACAGAGAGAGCAGGATAGCTATTGAGCTTATTCTTTTTGTGTGTTGAAGAGGATTTCCACTTGATTAATAATACATTGTTGGGGTTTCATGTTGGTGCTTTCCCCAGTGATATATTATGTGTTATGTGTGTTTGAGTTCTCCATATTAGCTATATGTGTTCTTATTGATGTTTCTCATGGTTGATTAAGCTTTCGCTAAATTGTTTGTAGAAGTAGATCAAGTGTTTTGCTTTAGTACATTGCATTACCAGGTGATCTACAAGTGGGAAATTTCTACATGGTATCGAAGCTAGCTGATTTATAGAAAAAGTTCTACATGGTATCAGAGCTAGCTGATTTGTAGAAGAATTCTACAAAATTCTACAAAGGCAAGTATCTTAAGGAAGTGCTAAAGAAATTTGGAATGGAAGAATGCTCTTTGGTGAGCACTCCAATGGTGACAGGTTGAAATCTTAGTAACATGGACGAATATCCAAAAATGGACCAAACCTTATATACATCCATCATTGCCAACCTTTTTGTTGGGTAGCAGATCCCCCATAGCAGGTTTTTGGGGCTTGAAGCCCGAATTTTGGTTAAGTGTAATGTAAAGACCTTGCGAAATGCGGGTGCAGAATAATGTAAAGACCTTGTGAAATGTGGGGGCAGAGCGTAAGAGTCTAGGGTTGTCCTCCCTAAGATAATGTAATTTAATGTAAAGTGTGTCGGCCTACCCATGGTCTGTGGACCATGGGATTGTAGAAATAGAGCGAGGCTTTATGTGTAAAGGCAATCTATGTTTTGGATGAGAAATTAGCTCCGAGTCTGTAAGTCTGAGTCTTGGGTTGTAGTAGTAGGAAGAGGCTTTGCAACCGAGTATGTAGAGGCCTAGTAGAGTCTACAGCTATGTGCACGGACCCCTACAGCTGAGTGCATAGGGTAGAGTTGGGATTGTACTTGGACAGAGAATTAATAAAAGATAAGTTGATTTTGAAATATTGTGTGTCTATGCTTCTGTTATATTTCTACATCTCTTTACAATTTATGATTGTGTGCACTTGTTATGAATATTGAATGATTAATGAGAATATTGAGTCCACACAATTAAGATAAGGTCTATAATAAAAGCACAATAAGGATAAAGGATCCAGACAACACCTCTTCATGCTCTTTACAGAGCTATGCAGAAGAAGTCACACAAGTTGTGAAGGACAGACCACTACGCGAAGTAGTGCAAGCATGCAGGTTCGGTTCGTGAACTTCCTAGACTTCATCGAGACATCCATAGGGTGTGGAAGCCTAGTTCCAGCACCCTCCCATAATACCTTGATTGAGAACTCAATCCACGCACCACAGAGTATTGCCAAAACAGCTAGTAGTTTTGAGATTTGTTTGGCTAAATCACTTTTGAACCTAGGTTAGGCCCCAACAAGCCAACAAATGGTTCCGTTGTTGGGACCAGGATCTGCCTAAGGGATTTCTGATGTCGTGCCACTAGAACCTAAAAGATAAGGAAATTGAAGAGTGTTGGACAAAAATTTCCACGAGTTCATGACACGGGAAAACAAAACTCTCTAGGTATTTGAGAAAAGGTGGTTGGATCGCTACATGTATAACGAAATCCACGAGATTTTCTTCGTGTCATTTCCTTACAAACTATATGAGTGGATCACGAGGTTAGTCAATAGCCAAGGAAGGTGTAAGCTCGACCAACCAATAGTGTGGACTTTGGAATTAGTGCACAGACTAGAGGCATCAGAAGATAAGATTGCGCGAGCTGTGGACCATTGGCTCGACCAGATAATAGGGGGATTTTTAGCTGATTTTACAATAGACATGACCGTGAGCTACAACAAACCAGAATGACATTTTCTCAAGGGACTGGGAGGTAATTACATTAAATCCTTGAATACATGGATTAAGATGTCATTATGTGAAAAGTGGGTTATGCGAATACATTAATATTTGGAATGACGCGGAGCAGAAAGATCTACAAAAGTAGCGGGGAAGTAGGAAATAGTCCTTTAATTTCACCTTCGCGAGAGAGGGAGGAAGAGCTCGCTCAAGTCTCTCTTGAGGAGTGTGGTTAGTTTGATAAGGCAGCGCATTCCACAGTTACCACCTCCATCCACACCACCACCCGCTTCACCTCCTTCACCTCCATCTCCACCCACTCCACCTCCACCAACCCCATACATTAGCATGGCGAGCATGATCAAGCTACCTTTATTCAGAGGAGTAGGCACTGAGAATCCAAACCAGTTTTGGTTCGTGGTAAGAGCAGTGTGGGAAGTGCAAAGGGTCATGAATGACAACATTAAGAAGGCTACATTAGTGAGCGCGCTGTAGGATCGTTCATTGACATGGTATATCAAGCATTCTAATGATCACCCAAATGTAGGAATAGTAGAGATCTAGAATGCATTGAACCGAGAATTTAGCTGGCCGAAATCAGAGGTGTTATCAGGAAAAATAGTGTCCATTCAGAGCTGCTAGTCCCACTAAGATGGGTAGCTATCTTAGAAACAAACAAACTAAAGTTACTTGCATTTTCCTTTATGAGAAATAGATGAGAGAGAAGCAAAGAGTACCAACCCTCAGTCTTTTGCTTGGCTCCTTGCTTGTTTCCTCTCCCCTTTGATAGATCTTTGCTACTCTTTCCTCGCTTGTCCCACTTCAAAGAACACCTGTAGAGTCAAAGCAGCATAATACCATCAAAGCATAGAGATCTAAAATCATAAACAATATAGGATCAGATATATATTGGCCATACAAATGCATATATCAATTCAATATTCAAAGACATATAAGAATATGGAGGAAAACTCAAATAGCTTTATTAATAGAAAGAGTAGAAGAGAGGATTACAACCCATTGAACTGACCCAGTGCCATCCTCCCAGCATAAATCCCTTCTTCACCTCATGAAAAGCTAGATCACCCAACACTATGATGTTCCATAAAGAAACTAACAACACTTCCTTACAAGATACAAAATTCCAGCCTCTACATCTCTAGGATGAGGGATCCATATATAGATGTTTGCAGGTGGGTGAGTCAGCTTCTGGGTTTTTTATTAATGTCATTTCTCTGATAGTTCTCAATTCCACTTGGAGTTTTCATGATCTCTTACTCATCCCTGGGTGAATTTAGAGAGGCAAGTGTCACAGGAGAAGTTTCTAGAAGATTCCATGATCATCCACCTTGCAAACTGTCTCTGCCATTTGTCTACTCTCGCCAATCACACCTCATAGAAGGGATTTTCAGTATGCATCTCACCCCCAGTGTGCATTAGGTGGGATGCATCACACTTTGACCATGGAGCAAGTAAGATGGTATATTTTTGACCAATTATGCGCAGTTTTTGATGGAGAACTTCTGGGAGATGATGTAATCAGCTGACCTTGTTCCTTTAGGGTATGAAACAAAACTTTTAGGGACTTAGAAGCCCTTGGTTTATAAACATATAATATTGGGGTTGCAAGTTCCCAAATATGTCTATAACAAGAGGCACAGTCAATCGTTGGGTTCAAAGAGATTGTCATGCTCCCAGGTGAGAACCCCTAGGATCTGGATCAACAACTGAAAAGTATGATCTACGAGGCTAATATGACGCACACGAATGTACAGCATCACACATGGTTTGTGGCATCTCTAACACCGCACCTAAGGACAACGCTGTCTGTTATCAGGAAATCTAGTGTCTATGCAGAGCTACTAGTCCCACTAAGATGGGTAGCTATCTTAGAAACAAACAAATTAAATTTACTTTCGTTTTCCTTTATGAGAAGTAGATAGGAGAGGAGAAAAGAATACCAACCTCGATCTCTCGCTCGGTTCCTTGCTTGTTCCTTCTCCTCTCTGACAGATCTTTTCCGCGCTTTGCTTGACCACTCCTCTTCAAAGAGTACCTGTAAAGTCAAAGCAGCACAATACCTTCAAAGTGCAGAGATCTACAATCATAAACAATATAGGACTAGATATATATTTACCACACAAATGCATATATTATCAAACATACAATAATGTGGAGGAAAACTTAAATAGCTTTATTGATGTAAAGATTAGAAGAGAGGACTACAACCCATTAATCTGACCCAGTGTCATCCTCCCAGCATGAAAGCCCTTCTTCACCTCATGAAAAGCTTAGATCACCCAACACTATGATATCCCACCAGGAAACCAACAACACTTCCTTACAAGATACAAGATTCCATTCTTTGGATCTCTCGGATGAGGGATCCATATATATATGATTGCAGGGGGGTGAGTCAGCTTCTGGGATTTTGATTAGTGTCTTCTCTCTGATAGTTCTTGATTCAACTTGGAGATTGATGATCTCTTACTCATCCCTGGGCGAATTCAGAGAGG
>APFE030206637.1:38338-83669 GCA_000404065.3 Pinus taeda | reverse complement strand
AATCGTTTAATCTTCTTTTTGCAATGAAAATCCTAGCTACTAAGGAAAGAGAAGCGAGATTCTTTCAACATAGAGCAGAGAGCACACACTAGATGCATTGTCCTAAATCAAAATCAACAAGCAGTCTAAATGTGAATGCACATGCATGTATTTGTTTTCGCTTTCTTAATGTGTGAATGACAACAAGAATGCTAAGTACAAATCTGAATCGTTTCAAGCGAGAGTACTAACAATTTTCTTTTCAAAAGACGAAAGGAAGATTATGACGACACTTTGCGATTTTGAATTGAAAACTGCTTTCGACACTTGAAAAACTATTAATTCAAATCAAATACAAGAGTAATAGTGTAATCGACCATCAAGAATGGTAGGATTCTTTTCTTTGACTGAAAATGACACTTGCGACACTTCCAAATCAAAAGACGACAATTTTATTACTCTACTTCTTTGTAAAGGAGAACCGTAAATTGCAAACAATACATAAAAAAATTTATAGTTCTTCATACTATGGAGGCTGAATCATGCAAAGGAAGGGAGTTTCCACAGTGGTATACTGATCACAGACAGCAAAATGCCTTAATAAAGTTGAAGAGAGTGAACAAAAACCAAAATATGGAAGCAGAAGAGGTCTTATCTGATCATCGCACCTGTAACACAGGGAAAGAGTGATGCATCTCACCTACTGCACACGGGAGGTGTGATGCATCTAGATTCCCAAGAGGAGAAGGTGCAATGGTCCAGGGATGAGACTTCAACTTGGTCCTTGGTCACAGTTTGCAGCATAGTTCAGGGATTTAGGCCGAGCTAATGATAGTCAGTAAATGCAAAACACAGGGGCTGATCTAATGAGGCTACTTGAGCCACCACCAGGGCCATTAGGATGTTTGTGAATCAACTATTCATCTTATAAACAAAACCCAGAGATAGACTGAAGCAACATTCATCTACTTTACACTTGCATAGCAAATGCAGTTCGAAGGCTAGCTGGCTTGACTTCAGGCTTCATCTATAAGTTTATAAAGCAAACAAATATAGACAAGCAAATAAGCCATTTCTCCCCAGCGGAGTTGCCATTTTGTTATTGGGAAATCTAGTGTCTATGCAGAGATGCTAGTCCCACTAAGACGGGTAGCTATCTTAGAAACAAACAGATTAAAGTTACTTTTGTTTTCCTTTACGAGAAGTAGATAGGAGTGGAGCAAAGAATACCAACCTCAATATTTCACTCGTTTCCTTGCTTGTTCCTTCTCCTCTCTGATAGATCTTTGCCACTCTTTTCTTGACCACTCTGCTTCAAAGAGTACCTGTAAAGTCAAAGCAGCACAATACCTTCAAAGTGTAGAGATCTACAATCATAAACAATATAGGACCAAATATATATTGACCACACAAATGCGTATATTATCAGACATACAAGAACATGGAGGAAAACTTAAATAGCTTTATTGATGTAAAGATTAGAAGAGAGGATTACAACCAATTGATCTGACCCAGCGTCATCCTCCCAGCATGAAAGCCCTTCTTCACCTCATGAAAAGCTTAGATCACCCAACGCTATGATATCCCACCAGGAAACCAACAGCACTTCCTTACAAGATACAAGATTCCAGCCTTTGGATCTCTTGGATGAGGGATCCATATATAGATGATTGCAGGGGCGTGAGTCAACTTCTGGGATTTTGATTAGTGTCTTCTCTCTGATAGTTCTTGACTCCACTTGGAGATTGATGTACTCTTCCTCATCCTTGGGCGAATTTAGAGAGGCAAGTGTCACAGGAGAAGTTTCTGAAAGATTCCATGATCATCCACCTTGCAAATTGTCTCTGCCATTTGTCTACTCTCACCCATCGCACCCTACAGAAGGGCTTTCTAGTATGCATCGCACTTTTTACACTGAGCAGGTGAGATGCATCACACCCTTAGCACTGAGCAATCTATATGGTCCAGTTTTGACCAGTTCTGAGCATTTTTCTGTAGAGAACCTCTAGGAGATGATGTAATCAACTGACCTTGTTCCTTTAGGGCATGAAACAAAACTTTTAAGGACTCAGAAGCCCTTGGTTTATGGACATATGTGATTGGGGTTGCAATGCCCAAATATGTCTATAACACTATCACAACAGAATCTTTCAACCTAGGCTGAAGCGTTGGAAATGGTGTTGAGGTTGCACGAGACACCGATACAAGATCCGAGGTTGGGAGTTCAACAAATCCATGTGCAACTACAAAATCTCTACTTGGAAATGCAAAGCTTGATGCAAGATAGGACACCATGGCCAGAGGCATGTGAGGAAGTGTGGTGCGTAAAATGCAAAGGCTAGGGCCATGACAAGAACCATTGTCCAGTATTTGCGAACTACCTAGCAGGAGGGGGGCCAATGCCGTTGAGACTAGAGGCATAGGTAGGGTCGGGTGCAATACCCATGCTATAGTGCACGATCTATCAGACAGGAGGAAAACACATGATGGATAATTGTCATTTGTTGTAGAAGTATACAATGGCACCCCAACAACTATTTAGTATTTTCTGTATGTTGGTGGGCCACGACGAGCATACTTATCACATCTATGATTTAATGATGGATTGAACCCCAGCCTATAGAATGCAGATAGAAACATAAGGCCTCAACCCAACTGCGGGGATGACGCACACTGGATTTCAGGGTCGAGGTCGAGGACGAGGATCGATGGGCCCAGGAAGGGGATGTGGACAGTTACTTTGTTACAATTGCAGAGGACCATGGCACTATACCTGTGATTGTACCAAATCGACGAGAATATCCTATTCATAATGTTCTCAATTTGATCATGAAGTAATAGATTGTCCTACATTGATCACACAGATGCATGAGAAAGGGGTACTCTAGCGGCCTCTGACTTAGAATATCCAAATGATGAGGTCTGAACAGCGCAAAGAAGACCTAAATGTGAACATGATGCTTAGAAGCAGTACGACCACAGGGGAGGATAAGCGGAAGCAGTATGAGGAAGATACATGGGTTCGTAATGCTCCTACAAAGGAACCTAAGTTTGATCTAGAACACACAATGGAGACATTCGTGGAACCTAAGAAGAGCTTCACAGAGGCCTCTACTTCAGGTAGTAAGGATCAACCAAAGCCAGGGATGGATCCTTCTATTCATACTACCTTTTTACAGACATGCATGAAACTGTTGCATGACAATAAGGCAGTTAAGAGACTACAAGAGTTGATCACCAGGTTCGCAGGGTCCAGGGAACCACGTGTAGTCTGGAAATTGGGAAAGCATGAATTGTGCACCGGGAGGGAAATGAGATTGATGGTGCATATTGGTGAATATGAAATGCGTCAGGTAATCCTAGACCTCGGTTTGAACTTGAATGTATTTGTGAAGTAGACATGGGAACATATGGGTAGGCCCACATTACAGTGGTACTCTATTCAATTACGAATGCCGAACCAACAGAAGATTTTTCCCATGGGGAGGTTGTAAGGGGTAACAGTTGATATCGAAGGTGCGAGAACACAGACATACTTTGAAGTAATAGAGATTGTCGATGAAAACAATCCTTATCCCGCATTGCTAGGAATAGACTGGGCCACTAATATTAATGGATTCATCAACCTAAAGAAGCGGAAGATGATATTCAAGAAAAAGTCCCCACGCATAGTAGTTCCACTAGATCCAGCCGAAGGAGCATGCTACATTGAACCTATGCGCAACAATGGAAGCGATGATGAGCTGGATTGTATCTACCAGATAATTGCACGAGATCATGATTGGTTGAATCCGACTGCAGATGGAAGGATCTTGTGGGAGCGTGCAAGTTCCTACACCACAGATTCAAACGAAGAAGACGAACGTTGGCACAATCGATTGAATGAAGTGATAACGCTGAATTGCAACATGATGATTAGATCACTTCTTTGTGTAAAAACCCAAGCCCGAGATTTGCCAACATATGATGGATTGACAATGGTGGATGAATTCTTGAGGAAGTTTGAAAGCGCAACACCTGCGCACTGGTGGGGAACCCATCAAGGAAATTTTGAAAACTAACGCAGATGTAGAAGGATGATGCACCTATGATTTTGGAATCTGCAACTACAGATAGAAGATAAATATGATGGACGGGATGACTCGTGCATGCACCTCGCGAAATGGACCAAGGCATATGGGGAAGAACCTCAGCCTGAATGGGTACACTTATTCTACCATACCCTGGATGTCATACCCATGAATTGGTATACTAAGATGGAACTCCGACATGGTATGGGTGAATCGGATGTCTTGCTCGAGGAATTTCTGTTAACATTCACATTTGAAGACCGATGGTTGGATACTGTTGACGATGCACTATAAGTCGTAAAAGCTACCATCTTCAAAATACCACAAGAACCACAGCAAGTAGTTCAACCAGCATGGGCAACCCAATTAATCAGTGCCCTAGAATGTTATAATGTGCAAGTAGAAGAGGATCATGACGAACCCCGAAATATTAATATTCTAGAAACTGAAGGGTGTCGTGAAGTTCAAGGATCATCAATTGAGGATCCCAACATCACTACACCGCTAAAAGAAAAGTAGGTAAACATTGGCACAGATGCGGAGCCGATGTACATGATGCTTGGGGACTATTGGGATGATGCTATGGTACATAAGGTCGTCGAGCTACTCTGCGAATATCAAGATCTGTTCCCAACCAAAATCAAGGACTTAAAGGGCATCATTGGCAACTTAGGGATGATGAATATCACTCTGAAACTAGATGTGAATCCAGTGAAACAACGACCTTACCGTTTGAACCCAAAGTATAAAGAAAAGGTCTACAACGAATTAGACAAAATGCTTGCAACTGGAATTATTGAACCAGTAGAAGAATCTGACTGTGTGAGTCCCATGGTAGTACAGGAGAAAAAATAGAAGGGGAAAATTAGAATATATGTGGACCTAAGGAAGCTTAACGATGCCTGTGTTCACGATCCATTCTCGACACTGTTTATAGATGAAGTATTGGAGAATTTTGTGGTCAGGAATCTTACTCATTCACAGATGGCTTCTCAGGGTACCATTAAATTAAGATCGCACCGGAAGATAGGAGCAAGACAACCTTCGCAACCGAATGTGGTTGTTTTAAATACACTGTTATGCCCTTTGGACTAAAGAACGCGCCAGCGATATTTTTGTGCGTAGTGATGGTCACATTCAAGGAATACATCCACAAGTTCTTGGATGTCTATCTGGACAATTAGACTATATTTTGGTTAGTTAAACACCACATAGCAAGCTTACGGTTGATGTTGGATACTGGTTGATGACACTATATTGCACTGAATATTAAAAATTGCACCTTCCTTGTCCCCTTTGGAAACCTACTCGGCCATGTGGTCTGCAAACAAGGCCTGATGGTGGATCCTGTGAAGATTGTTTTTATTCTCAATCTGGAAGTGCCGCGAAGTGTCAAACAACTACGTGCTACGTTGGGGCATATTGGTTACTATAGAAAGTTTACAAAGAGCTATGCACAAATAACAGTGCCAATGGAAAAACTATTGAAAAAGGATGCTACATATTATTGGAATGAGGATTGTAGGAAAAGTTTGGATGTTATCAAGGAGAAAATGGCATCTGCTCCCATCCTGGTCTTCCCAAAATGGGACGTAAAATTTCATGTACATGTTGATACATCGTCTATTGAGCTGGGAGCTATACTTACACAGGAAGGCATAGAAGGCGTGGATCACCCGATCACGTTTGTGAGTCGGTGGCTATCCAAAGCTAAAAAGAACCACTCTACTGCTGAGGACGAGGGGTTGGCAATGGTATACGTGCTCCAGAAATATCAACACTATTTACTTGGCGGGCACTTCAAGATGTATACCAATCATTCCTATTGAAATACCTAGTGAAGAAGCCTGTGTTGGGGGGGCGCATATGCAAATGGATGTTACTATTTCAAGAGTATGACTTTGGGGTCATCGTAAAGCTGGGATGCCTAAATTTAGGAGTAGATCACTTATCATGAATTGAGATGGGCGAGGAGCCAACAAATTTGGAAGAAGGACTACCTGATGCATAGCTCTTTGCAGTGTGCATCACAGATGGCCACTTCGAAGATATAATCCATTTTTTAACCACAGGGATTGTGCCAAAGGAATATTTAGTTTAGTAGAGGAAGGAATAGGTGGTTCCCGCGGCAAGACTTTTCTGTCATCATGGGGCACCTCTACAAAATGGGAAATGATGAGATATTGCGAAGATATGTACCTGAATTTGAATGAGGATAGATCCTTGCAGAAGCAAATGGAGGGGCTATAGGAGGACATTATGCAGGACGAGCGACGACACAGAAGATTCTTCGTGTTAGGATATGGTGGCCAACCCTACATCAAGATTCAAAAGTACATTGTCGGGCCTATGACATATGTCAAAGGACTCTGGAACCATCACAAAGGGATGAGATGCCACTCAATCCATAGATGACATTGCAACCATTCGAAAAATCGGCAATTGACTTTGTGGGAGCAATCAAACCTCAGGGAAAGACGGGGGCACGCTACATCATCACCGCAACAAAGTACCTAACTTGATGCGCGGAAGCACAACTAGTTAATGGATGCACGACTGCTACAGCTGTGAATTTTTGTTCGAAAACATATTGACACGGTTTGGTTGCTCGAAAATTTTAATGAGTGACCACGGGACGCACTTCCTGAATGAAACCATCAGTGCACTCACCGAGGAATTCTAGTTGTATCAGCAACAATGTACACCATACCATTGGCAAGCTAATGGGACAGTAGAAGCATTCAAAAAAATTCTAGAGATTGTAATGAACAAAGTATGTAATGCACAGTGAAATGACTAGGAGTTGTGCATACCTACCACATTATGGGCATACAGAACCACGTGCAAAAAATTGACGGGTCAAACACCTTTTAGGTTAGTCTATGGCACAGAAGCAATCATGCCAATGGAATACATTGTACCCAGTTTGTGGATAGCATCAGTTACAGGCATGTTAGACTGCGCAGCCTTGGAAGAGAGACTCACACAATTGGAAGAACTCAAGGAAGAACAATTTCTAGTGGGATTTCATCAACAGGTACAGAAACAGGGCAAGAAAGCCTGGCATGATTGCCATATCAAGTTGCGCACATTCAAGGTAAATGATTTAGTGTTGTTGTATGACAAAAAGTTAAAAAAAATTCTTGGGAAATTCAGAATGCATTGGTTAGGACCATATGTGGTAATAGAAGTCACAGAAGAAGAAGCAGTCCAACTAGTCAAACTTAATGGAGAACCCTTCTCGGGAAGAGTAAATGGCAATCACCTAAAGCCTTACATGGGTGGGCCGACTATCTGACTAATCGACCAAAGCACAGTATTCATGACCTGACAAGCCAGACAAAGGTGTGGGACTATAAACACAGATACTAGAAGCTAACAAAAAAGTAGAGAATCAAGTGAGACATAGATGATTCAAAAGCAGAAATGGAGCAGATCCAGACGACGGTAGCATGGTGCATTGCGGTCCTTTGTGCAACACAGACACAGTTGGATGGGCTTCACGCAAAGATCAGCAGACTAGTAGAGTGACTTGAGGATGAGACACGATGATTATGTTGGGGGCTTGTTGGGTAGCAGATCCCCCCATAGTAGATTTTTGGGGCTTGAAGCCCGAATTTTGGTTAGGTGTAATGTAAAGACCCCACAAAATGTGGGCGTGGAGCACAAGAGTCTAGGATTTTCTACCCTAATATAATGTAATTTAATTTAAGGTGTGTCAGCCTACCCATGGTCAACGAACCATGGGATTGTATAAATAGAGTGAGGCTCTATGTGTAAAGGTAGTCTATGTTTTGGATGAGAAAATAACTCTGAGTCTGTAAGTCTGAGTCTTGGGTTGTAGTAGTAGAAAGAGGCTTTACAGCTGAGTGTGTAGAGGCTTGGTAGAGTCTGCAGCTGTGTGTGTGGACCCCTGCAGCTGAGTGCGCAAAGCAGAGTTGGAATTGTACTTGGACAGAGAATTAATAAAAGATAAGTTGATTATGAAATATTGTGTGTCTATGCTTCTGTTATATTTATGCATCTCTTTATAGTTTATGATTGCACGCACTTGTTATGAATGTTGAATGATTAATAAGAATATTGGGCCCACATAATTAATTTAAGATCTATAATAAAAGCACAGTAAGAATAAAGGATCTAGACAAAACCTCTTCACGCTCTTTACAGAGCTACACAGAAGAAGTCGCACAAGTTGCAAAGGACAAACCACTACACGGAGCAACACAAGCATGAAAGTTCGGTTTGCGAACTTTCTAGAATTCATCAAGACATCTCTATGGTGCAGAAACCTAGTTCCAACACCCTCCCATACTACCTCGGGTGAGACCTCAATCCGCACACCACGAACTGTTGCCAAAAGGACCGGTAGTTTCGGGATTTGTTTGGCTAATTCACTTCTGAACTTGGGTCAGGCCCCAACAAGCCAACACTTTTATATATGGCAACTTCAAGATCAAACATCATGTAGGTTGTTGCTATAGTTGGAATATTTCAAGCAACTCCCACACAAAGCCATCTATTAGCACCTAAAATAATTCTCAGATATCTTAGGGAAACAATGGACTATGGACTGTGGTACCGAAGAGATAATGGTTTTTCATCTACTGTTTATAATAAGGCTAATAAGGAAGGTGATGTGGATGATAGAAAAAGCACAAGTGGTGGTTCTTTCTTTCTCAAAGAAAGTCTAGTCTCATGGTTAAGCAATAAGCAGACTCCCATTTCCTTCTCTACAGTTAAAGAAAATTATATTGCAACTGCTTCTTGTTATACTCAAATTTTTTGGATGAAGAAAAATTTACAATATATATAAGTGTTTTATGATAAACCGATCCCCATTATTTGTGACAACACAAGTGCAATACACATATCAAAGAATCCAATCTTTCACTCCAACACAAAGCATATTCCCATCAAGTATCATTTCTTGGGAGGGAAAGTAGCAACTCAAATTGTGAAGTTGGAGTATGTTCCTACCAAAGAACAAGTTGTTGACATATTCACCAAGCCACTTCATAGAGAATACTTTGAGTACTTGATGAAAATATTGGGAGTTATTCCTTTTTCCTCCCTTCACTAGATCCTCCTCCAAGAGGAAGTCAGGTAGCTTGTTAGGTCCCTATACTACCAGTGTAACCCCTTATTGTTATTAGCGCAACCCCTTATTATATTATTGTGCCCATGTAGCCCCCATATTGTTATTATTGTGCCCCGTAGAAGCCCACTATTGTTATTTTTGTGCCCTTACATTATTATTGTTATGTCGGTTCTGATTATATTATGACCCCTTAGACCCCTATATATAGAAATGAGGTCTTGTCATTTGTATCATCCAAGAATTGTTCATTTGTGTAATATAAAGGAGTTTTCCCCCTAGAAGAGACTAGTTTTTAAGTTGTTGATCTATCTGTTATATCTTTTTGTGAGTTGGTTTCATAGCATTTGGTATCAGAACTTTGGATTCTAGGGTTTCACTGCTCCAAATAGCTCATTATGGAATTTTCGCTATAACTTTTTCTCTATGAAGTTTCAGAAGCTAAAAAGACAACTCATTTTATCGAAAATATTTATGAACTTCGGGTGCTAATTTTAGATCTTGTCACACTATATTTTCGGAGATATGATCTAAGGAAGTTAGGTTTTTTGCAAGATCCAATATTCCATCTGAAACAGGTCAGCGTGGAATTTTCGCTATAATGTTTTTTCATTGAAAGTTCAGACTCTACAATTACAACCCATTTGAGCCATAATCGTGGTGAAGCTCGGGCCTGAATTTTAGATCTTGTTTCATTATATTTTCAGAGATATAGTCCAATACATTTAGGGTTTCGGTAGGCTCCCAAATTACATCCTAAACAGGTGACCTTGGGAAAATTGTCATAAATTTCGCTTTGAGCATCAGATTGAAATTTCATAAGACATTACAGAAAGAGAACGAACTATAATTTTCTGTATACTATTTCCATATCTAAAGGCAAAAACATTGACACATGGAACTTCGTACAAGTTCGCTCTACTGAAAAAGTATATAATCAAGCCATCTGGGGAGATTGGGCATAACGCTTTCTTGGAAATTCCAATTTTGATCAGAATGGTGGCATTGGAAAGAGGAAGTAGAGGGCTACTATAGGTCACAATTTTAGACCTTGGAGATCCAAAATTTCAGAGATACAATAGATTCAAGATCCAGCTGTTAAAACAAAGAAAAAGAATGACTCAAATCAAGAAAATAGAAACACCTAGTAAAAAAAATTGGATGGATGATTTGAAGAATGTGATCGAAGCTAAGATAAATAGTTTTATATATGCCATGGAAGCTAATATCGATGGTAGGGAAATAGATTTGAAGAAAAGCATGGAATATTTGAAGAAAGACATGGAAGGTTTGAAGGAAGGTGGGACAAGGTTGCTACAGGAAAGGCCTCCTAATGACGAAAAGGTAGTAGAGGAAACTCATGATGAGAAAAAAATAAATGTTAATCATGATTTCATAGAATATAACATTAGATTGAAGACCCACCATATTCCAAAGATCAATATTAGGAATTTTGATAGCAAGGATCCCATAACATGGATACTACAGATGGAGAAATATTTTGATCTACATGATGTGCAATTATTACAAAAGGTACATATTGCATATTTATATTTAGAACCAAATCAATTTTTATGGTATAAAGGGCTCTTTTCTCATAAACCACTTGTCACTTGGTCAATTTTCACGAAGGAAATGATAGCACATTATGAGGATACAAAGAGCAACATTTTCTTTAGCCAATTGATAAATCTTAGACAAAAGGGTTCAATGGTAGAGCACATTGAGGACTTCCAAAAATTGAATATAACGGTAAATGATATTCGAGAGAAGGAGAGGATTGATGTCTTCATAGGGACTTTAAAGGATAACATTCAACATGAGGTTTGTCTTTGGGAACTTGATTCATTGGAGTAAGCATTCAGGCTGGAAAGAAAAATTATGGAAACAAGAAATCCTACCACTCACAATTATAAAGATAGAAGGTTTTTTTCTCCTAGCCTTCCACAACCTATAAGGTTGACACCCCAACAATTGGAAGAAAAAGGCGAAAATGACCTTTGTTACAGTTATGATAGTAAATACATTAAAGGTCATAAGTGTGCTGAGAAGAAACTATTTTACATTGATTGTGAAGAGGAGGAAGAAAAGGATCAAGAAATGTCAAAAGAATAGGATATACACCAAGAACCAACCCTAGAGAAAGAAGAAATGAATACAACCATATCTTGAATGCATTGGTAGGAATTACCACTAATAAAACTCTCAAGATAGAAGGAAATATCAAGAAGGAAAAGGATAACCTCACTTTCGGTCATAATTGAATGAAACAACAGGCAGATGAACATCGTAGTGAAAGAAGTTTTGATATAGGCGACTACGTATTTTTACAAATACAACATTACAAAAAAATGTCCCTCAAGCAATCTAAGAAGGATAATAAATTATTACCAAAGTACTATGGTGCTTACAAGGTGCTGCAAAAGATTGGTACTATGGCATACAAATTGGAGCTTCCTGCATCATCCCAAGCACCCCCAGTTTTCCATGTTTCATGCTTAAAGAAGGTTATAGGTGACAAGATCTAAGTCAAACAATATTGTCGAAAATTGACGAGGAAGGAAAAATCATATTGGAGCCTGAAGCAGTCACGGAAATAAGAACTTGACAGCTGCGAAATCGATCAATTTCAAAGTATCTCATCAAGTGGAAGAACTTACTCGTTAAAGATTCCACATGGGAGGACAAGAATTTTATACAGAAGCATCTAAAACTACTCAAGGATTGAGGAAAACACCTTTCCAAGGAGAGGGGCATGTTAGGTCCCTATACTAATAGTGTAACCCCTTATTATTATTAGTGCAACCTACTTATTATATTGTTGTGACCATGTAGTCCTTATATTGTTATTATTTTGCCCCATAGAATCCCACTATTGTTATTGTTTTGCCCTTACATTATTATTGTTATGTCGGCTCTGATTATATTATGATCCCTTAGACTCCTATATATAGAAAGGAGGTCTTGTCATTTGTATCATCCAAGAACTGTTCATTTTTGTAATGTGAAAGAGGTTTCCCCCTCAAAGAGGGTGATTTTTAATTCTTTGATCTATCTCTTATATATTTTTGTGAGCTGGTTTCATAACATAGCTGGTATTTTTTCAGCATATATTAGTGAAGCTCCCAGTTCGACAAGCATAAACATGACCAAAGAAGAATGGTGTTAGGGGGGGAATGTTGGTGTCTTCTTCATTGGTGTCAAGTGGGGCAGACCTAATGGAATTAAGCAAAATTAAAAACTAAGGGAGATATCTATGGAAGGAGAAATCTAAAGGTCGAGAAATCTATAAGTTCAAAGGATAAATAGTGGTGATCAAGCACAACAACAATACACATCAGCAAAAGTTTATCTCAGAGGGAGCAACACTCATGTTTTGCTAAGGTTGTTCCTAGAAAAGAAAAAGGTGTTTTATTTGATTTTGTTGTTGTGATCAATGCCAAAGGGGGAGAATGTTGGAAATATTTTGTCATTGATGTCAACAGGTGGCAACACGAGGCACATCTGTCAAAGAAATGCCTCAAGGATCATGTTACAAGCATACAAGGAGTATAAAAATATCAAAAATAGTGCATTGGATTTGGAGCTAGTTTTGGAGCAATAAAACATCTCAAACGTAGCTATAAGCTACCGAGATGGATAGATCTCTGAAACAAATTTCTAATGATATATGGAAATCCTGAAAAATCCACCTAGATTATATGATAGAGTCAGTGAAATTTTTGGTGACCTAAGGCCCTCGTAGTAGGTTTAAAACTTGTTGGAAGTGTCTTTATCGCTTAGCCAAAGTTGGCTTAAGGGCCAAACCTAGCAGAAAATCTAGTGATGCCTCTATGCGAAGGTCTGAGAAGACATGAAAGACACATTAGAAGTGGAAAACATTTTCATTGACCAAAAGAGGATTGGGATGACATCATCCTGGTCGTGGTATGTCGACGGGAGCACCCTGGAGGATTCATATATGGAACATATATAAAGCACCAAGATGCATTGAGCAGGTGGAGTGCACCCGACAGTGGTAGCCCAAAAGTTTGTTTAGGGCTCACATTGTTAAGCGCCAGGAGGAAAGCGTCAAGCTATGTGGAAACTTTCCAACAACACCATAAACAGACATCTTGGTGGTCATGGGGAGTGGTTTCCCACACAGTTGGTCATGTAGATCAACAATGGAGAGCTACTCCAGGGACATTCCTCCCAAAACAACAATCCACTTAGGAATGGTGTTGAGTACAAAAGGTTTGAACCATATGGTTTTTAATAAGACGAAATAACAAAAGGAATGGCCGCAAAACAAGGTCTCTCTCCTCCAAAATGACATTTGGTAGCATATGATTGGCCCGGACAACAACAAATGAGCTCGAATTTCCTTCAATGCTCTTTCTACCTATGTAAAATGTCGATTCAACCATTCATCATAAATTCCAAATATTTTAGTATAAATTTTAATTAAGCTTAATAAGTTTTATTTAGAGTAATATGTATTTTAAATAAAATTTAAATTATATATAGTTAAACTTTAAAGCTTTTAGAACACAATTAATACTCTTTCTAGTCCATCTAGAGATTGAAATATGTAGTCTTAGAGGCCCGAAACCATCAAACGGTTGGGAGAAATCGTGATGGAGGGTTGGTATATTATCAGGTGCAAAGAACTTCAGTTGTTAACTTTCTTTGTTTAACCCAAAGAGAATTGCACATAGGAGTCAAAGCATTGTTTTAAGACCAAAGGTGGACATGTAATATTTTTATGATATTAGTCTTACTATTAATTCATGCTCCCATGAAATTGTAATCGTGTAATTTGTTAATGTCTAATATAATTCATGCTCCCATGAAAACGTAATCGTGTAATTTGTTAATGTCTAATTATAAAGTAGAGTATTTGATATACACGTGTTAAATGCAATGTGTACAATTGCACCATGAGATGAGAGAGTTATATATGTGTGTGTTTTATTATTAATATTTTTTTAAATTATTTACTTTATTTAATTTTTATTAATATTAATATTTAATGTTTGTTTAGTTTTATTTATTTTTATTTTGTTTTGTTTATATTATTATATATTTATTTTTAATCTTTCTTTATATAATTTTTTAAATTCTTATTTTAAAGGGAGAGGCGGCAAGGGTGAGAGATGAAGGTAAGTGTTTAGGGTTAGGGTTTCGGCACGGTTTGCCTCAGGCGGACTTGAGCCCTGGACAGGGTATAGGGGAAGTCTGTAGCCACCTGCACTAGATGAGGACAAGGGAGAGTTTTGAGACACTTGGAGGAAGGAGGACAAAATACAGGTGGGGCTGACAAGGAAATGGCAGCTTTGAGTGGGGGGAGAGAGATCCCCTCCTATAAGAATGTAACAACGGGTGAGACAAGCAAGAAAGGAGTGAATGAAAGCACAGGGAAGCGAAGTAAGGACGCGTTGGTCATGGGGGGTTGATGGGAAGCGGGGTTGGGAAGCAGATTCCTACCCAGAGTGACGAAAAAACCCAGGTTTGTAATCCCAAACAACAAACTTGAAGAATACAGAGGATATATGAAAGATCATGCTTTGATCTGTAAGTTTGTGGGGAAATGGCCATCTGAAAAAAAACTGGCCAAATGTACACAATAGAGATGGAAACGCAAGGGACATATTGACCTAAAATTAGGTGCAAAGGGCTTATTCACGGTCATTTTTTCCAATCTGGAAGATAAGGAGAGGGTTTTTGAGGAGGAACCCTACTTCTTTAACAATGTCGGTCTCTTTATGAGGCACTGGGAAGAATGCTACAACCTAGACAAGGAAAAAATGCTAGCGGCACCAATATGGGTTAGGCTATTTGGACTCCCAATTGAGTTCTGGGATCCAGAGATTCTAGAGGGTATCGGGAACTCAATCGAGACATTTGTCAAAGTGGTCAAGACCATTAGGAGGGGAAGATATACGTCCTACGCCAGGATCTGCGTGTACATGAATATCACACAACCGCTTCTGGACTATATTGAAGTGGAATACCATGATGAAGTGTGGCAACAAATAATGGACTATGAGCATATTCCATTCCACTACAGAAGATTTCATGAATATGGCCATCTCTTCAAATCATGCCCTTTGAATGCAACTGGAGCATCAGTAGATCTTGGAAAGGGAGAAGAAGCGATGAAGGAGGAAGAGGCAAGTAGGAAGGATGATGAGGGTTTCATAGAAGTTCCTCACTGAAGAAAACGTCAAAAAGGATCGATTAATCAGAAACCACCTTCTAAGGTATTAACCCAGGAAAATCAAAACAAGTTCGGGGTATTACAATAAGAGGAAATGGAAACAAAAGGGGAAGACAGTGACGAAGAACTAGAAGAACCTATAAAGGTAGACAAGGGGAAAAATAAAATGCAGACAAATCCGGAACTTGAGAAGGAAGGGAAGAGAACAGAAAACCCTCAAGACTAGACTCAAATGGAGATAGACCCCCAGAAGGACAAAGGAAGTGAAGAAGAACAAGTCATGATGAAACTTCTACACGAGTGGAGGCATCTGGATGAAATATTCATTCCAGAAGATCAAAATAAATTATACAAAGACATGTTCCAAAGATATAAACAAAAAAGAGGGGCAATCATAATAAACCAACTAGACAGTTAGGATCGCAAGGAGGACAAAGCACAAATTAGGGTAATGTAGGGAAGGGCGGAAGAAAACGAGGAAGAAGACCTATGAGCGAGACCATCTAAATGGTTGGAGAAATGTTGGTAAACTCAGGAGGAGTTGTACCTCTATCAGAAGTATTCCAACAACCCCTCAAACTATTAAAATGATAATTACAACATGCAATATTAGAGGGCTAAAAAACAAGGGGAAACAAAGATATTTGAAAGAGAGATTGAAGAGAGATAAGCCCAATATAATGATAATCCAAGAAACCAAGATTACTGAACAGAAATTGAAAGAGATGATGAGAAAATTAAAGCTGCAATATGAGATAATAGGTTAGGATGCCATAGGCAATGCAGGAGGCCTGGCAATTCTTTGGAACCCAGAGGAGATTCAGTTTGAAAATTGGGTAAGTGTGCCCCAAATTATTTCAGGAAAATTTAGGAATATTAGATCACGAGAATGGGTCCTTCTCACTGGATTATATGGCCCACATATACCAGGAGAACACAATACCTTCCTTCAGAACTTGGGAAAAATCCAAAGCCTCTTCCCAGAAACTCCATCGAGTGTAGGAGGAGACTTCAATATGATCACATCCCTAAAGGAAAAATGAGGAGGCCTTAGAAGACCAGACTCAGATATTGAAGCCTTCAAAGATATGATCGCGGAATAAAGACTAGTCGACATACCTACATTAAATGGGATTCACACATGGAACAACAAAAGAGGAGGCACACACCAAATTTCCTCGAGGCTAGACAGGATTCTTAATATCTGAACAGATAATAAACCGAGATATATTCATTGAAGCAATGATTCTTCCAGGAATTGGTTCTGACCACTGGTGATCGAACTGGAAATTGACATCAAAGCTAGCCCCAAGAAACATCCTTTTAGGTTTGAAGCCTTCTGGCTCAGAGACCAGAAGTTCATGAAAAAATTGGAAGAATGGTGGAAACAAAGCCAACAAAGGGGAAGAAGAAGAATACAAACCTTCCAATTAAAATTAAAGGAACTAAAAGATAAAATTAAAAAATGGAACAAGGAGGAATTTGGGAACATCTTCAAAGACCAGTAGCTTCTTGACCAGAAAATGAGGAAATTGCAACAGGAAATCATAATAGCAGGCAGAAGCAAGGAACTTGCTAGAGAGGAAGGGATTTTGATAAGCCAAATTGAAGAAAGAAGGAAACAAGAGGAGATTCTTTGGAAACAAAAATCAAGAGTGAATTGCTTAAGAGAAGGGGAGAGGAACATGAAGTTCTTCCATCAGGCCATGATCTAGCATAGACAGAGAAATAGAATCTTCTCTAATAAAAAACGAAGAACAACTCCACTTAACTTAGCATGAGCAAATGGAACAAACTCTAGTAAGTCACTTCAAGACCTCCTTACGGAACCCCAAGAAGATAAAAGAGAAGCTATTGAGAGGATATGCAATGAGATACCAAGTATGATCACCAGAGACCAAAGCCTAGCTCTTATGAGGGCCGCAACAATGGAGGAAGTGGAAGAGATCATGAAAGGGATGAAGAAGAATAAATCTCGTGGACTAGATGGCTTCACAGTGGAATTCTACCAAGCGGGATGGAAATTCTTATGGCAAGACATTTTCGATGTGGTAGAAGAATCTCAAAGAAATCAGAAGGTATTTCTAGGCCCAAACTTGACTCTCCTGTCTCTTATTCCTAAAACTGTTAATTTTGAAAACCCCCAAGGTTTTAGACCTATTGCTCTTTGTAATTTAATATATAAAATTATTACAACGTTGATGGCCTAATGTCTTAAGCCAATCCTTTCTAGCATTATCTCTCCACAACAAACTGGGTTTGTGGAAGGTCGATAAATTCTGGATGGCTTGATAGCATCACAAGAAGTAGTGCATTCTTTGAAATCCAAGAAGGAAGCTGGAATGATGATCAAATTGGATCTCTCTAAGGCTTATGACCGTCTGAATTGGACATACCTGAAATCGGTACTAGCGGCCTTCGATTTTTACAATAGATGAATAGATTGGGTCTCTGATACGATCTCCAACCCGAATTTTTCCATTCTTCTGAACGGGATGCCAACTTCAACCTTCAATGCCTCTAGAGAGTTGAGGTAGGGAGACCATCTGTCCCCCTTCCTATTCATCATTGTGGCAGAAGGACTGGAAAGATATATCAAAAAAGAACTGCGGGAAAGGAAAATCAAAGGGCTCAGGATATGGGGTGATAACCTGCTGATCACTCACCCAAAATTTGTGGATGATATCATGTTGTTCTTCACAGTTTCCATAAGAGAAGTAAAAATAATAAAAGGGATGCTAGACCTCTTCATGGCAGCATCTGGTAATCAAATCAATAAGGAGAAATCATGCACTTTCTTCTTCAACACTACAGGGAATGTCAAAACACATTTGACAAGATTATTGGGTTTTTGTTCGGGAAACTTACCCACAAAATATCTTGGCACCCCGCTAGCCCTAAATCCTCAAAAAATAAACTCAGAAACAATCGAGAAACTCACAAACAGATTGGCAAATTGGTCCTTCAGAACCTTGAATATAGCAGGAAGAGTAGTACTGGTCAAAACAGTCTTACAAGCAATCCTAATCTACCAACTTTTGGCAATGGTGGCCCCCAAAGGTGCATGTGACAGAATGGTGGAGATCTTCAAAAAACTCCTCTAGGGAGGACCAAAGCAACAAAATAAATGGGCTTTGGTATTCTGGAAGGGCCTGATTAAGAGTAAAGAGGAAGGGGGATTGGGATTGAGAGATCCATACACTTTGAACCAAGTAATGGGGACTAAGCTCTGGTGGAGATGGATGATGGGAGGAGGAGACCTATGGAAAAGAATCTGGATGCAAAAATATAACATGCCAGAAACAACAGAAGAAATCTTAAGAATTGAGGAAACCCCAAGAGGCTCTACAATATGGAACCTGGCCAGTTAGAATTGAGACATAATATCCAAGCATGCCTTCTAGGAAATTCGGAACCGAAATTCAGCCAAATTCTGGGAAGAAGCTTGGAAACGAAGGGATAAAATGAGTGAGGTTCTGGGACTAAGAAACACATGCTAGAGGGCAAAAGAGGAAAGCCCGAAATATGTTAGCAAGTTTTGGAATGAAGAATAGCAAGAAGAGTCTTGGAGAACTTGGAAAAATCCAGAAGCATGGGACAGCCATATTAATAAATAACAAAGAGATTTGTATGTATGAGAAATGAAGACAAGGAAAATAGCTATCATAACAGGTCTAGACATACTGAGATGGGGTCATTCAACAAAGGGAACCTTCACAATCAAAGAAGCCTACAAACTCAATGCGCCTCAGGAACAAGATGACCTGACTCCCTTATGGAAACAAATATGGCAGAGGAATTGGTGGCCAAAAGTGACTCACTTCTTATGGATTGTATGCAAAGGGTGCATTCTAACATGGCATCAGCTTCAAAAGCGTGGATTTCAAGGCCCCCCCAGATGTTATCTATGTAAATAGGACCAGGAAACGCAAGAACACGTTTTGAATTCTTGTCCTTTTGCCCAGAAGCAATGGGAAGAAATCAGGAGACCCTTTGGAAGGACAAACAGAGATCATCATAACATCAAAGAAACAATCAAACAATGGGGGTGCGGTCAAGTCACGGGCCCTGTGGTTAGGAGAGCCTAGAATCTGGTGGTAGGTATGAACATGTGGATGATATGGAAAGAAATAAACCAGAGAATCTTTCAAAACAAAGAGATGCCTCTAGAGCAGGTCTAGAAAAGAACCCTGAGTCATATAAGAGAAACTATTCTAGTGGAAACTTGGAGTCAAGAGGATTGGAAAACAACACCTGTGGAAGAACATATCCTGGCCAAGATAAATCTAGATCAAGGAATGGTTGCTCCTCAGATGCGGAAAACACCAGAAACAAATAGAATTAACCCTAACCATTTCTCTCACCCCTCTAAAGGTTTCATCAAGCTAAATTTTGATGGAGCTTCCAAAGGCAACCCAGGGCCAGCATGGCTTGGAGGCATCTTTCTGAATGACCAAGGCAGGACAAGATGGGTGTACTCAGACTATGGTGGTATCATGAGCAATAACAAAGCTAAGCTTATGGTAGTTTATCAAGGACTAAGAATAGAGATAAGAAATGGATACAACAACCTGGAAGTAGAGGGTGACTCCCAACTGGTTATAGACACGATTAGGAAACTTAATAACGGTAAGACTTGGGACAAAGTTGTGAAAAACTAGAGGATGGCTAGCTTGGTCCAAGACTTGGAAGCAAATTATAAAGCAAATTGAATATATGATCATTAAACATGTAAGAAGGGAAGGCAATAAAGTAGCTAATTTCCTAACTAATTGGGGAAGTAATGAACAAGGTGGCAAGTTGGATAGTATATGGCCTACACATCTTGAGGAGCCTAGATTTGAGCCACTCAAAACAATCCTTACCCAATATTACCATGAGGACACGACCTCAAGATATCAGAAACGGGTGGCCCCTAATCGGGGTGGTGGAAGTGGAGCGTACGATCAGAAGGACAGCGCAGGGGAAAGGACGGCTAGGTCAGCCACCAACTACCCTCATCATAGATCAAACGGACAAGGTGGTGTCCTCCATGCCTGAGGGAATTCCAAGGCAATGAGGTGACAGGAGAGTGGGGGGAGATGAGGGAAGAAATGGCGACGGTAGTGGGATGAGATGTAGGATAGGTGGGAAGGGGCTCTTGAGGGTGGCTAGGGAAGGAAGAGAGTCTAGTGTGTAGTGAAGGAAGGAGGAGAATGGAGTAGAGTAGGTGTCGGATTATTCTACAGTAGAGCATAAGTTTGGGTATGTTTCCTTAGCCTCAACTCCTACACCTCATTCTGTCATGCATAGTATGTTGGATGAGGGGGGAAAGCTGAGAATTTCCGAGGAAGGGCCGCATCTAAACGGGTTAGCAATTCACCTTGGTATGCATAGTAAGATGGAGGAGCGGGGAAAGATTGGAAATGCAAAGCAAGGGCTGGGTTTGAATGGGTCAGAGGTATGCATGGTAAGGAAGCATGAG
This sequence comes from Pinus taeda, assembly GCA_000404065.3. Lineage (NCBI taxonomy): Eukaryota > Viridiplantae > Streptophyta > Pinopsida > Pinales > Pinaceae > Pinus > Pinus taeda. Next base: position 62,856 of record APFE030206637.1, on the reverse strand, counting down.
GAACAGAACATCGGCATGCCAGGGGACTGTAGGAGCAGGGAAAAGGGGCAGCCTGAAAAAACTAAGAATGCAATCGGTGTGGGGGATAGGATATCATAGGGCTTGACCATTTTGAACCCGGGGGGAGAGAGACCAGCGACTATCTAAAATAATGGGGGAGACTGGAGTGACGAAGGCAAGCCCAGTGACAGTGACATGCTAACTTATGGGAAGAGTGTAATTCCTAGAAAGCTAACTTTTGCTGTTGATAATTGTAAACAGGAGGAAGTAAAGGGAAAGATGGCTTGCCTAGGTAGAGGCAGGGGTCGTGGGGGTAGGGGCCATGAGATCTATACGAGTAGAAATGACCCAACGACCTCAACACCAGCAAGTCATAGGCGTGGTAGGAAATCCATAAGGACGTTTGTGCAAGAAGTTCCACACACATACAAATAAGGCACAAATGCTGACATTCGTCAGCTAATATAGGAAATGGAAGACAATGTCATCGAAGAGGATTCTGATCCCGAGATGGAGGAATGGGGGGATATTATCCCCAACCCAGGGCACACCAGAGGTAGAATGACTCTCTACAGGCAAGCCCTACACGTGTACTGGGTGTTGAAGCACTTACTAGCCAGGGCTCTGGAACAGGTAGTGGGTGAAATGGCAGAAACAGCCCAAGGTATGCCAAATATCAAAAAGGATATGAAAAACCTGCATCATCATGATTATGGAAGACAACAAGCTAAATGAAATCCAACAACGGTTGATGAAGCTTGCTCCAGAAATAGGGGACATGGTGGCAGAACAGACAAACGTGGAATTGAACAAAGATGAACAATAGGATTAGTTTCCTACAGTTTCTAGTTTGATTCATTTTGCGGACAACATTTTCTCTTCAGGTGTTTTACATTAGTTTGGAACATTATTAGTGTTTTTAGTTGTGCTGTTTATTTAGCTTAGCTTGAAAGACTAATTAAATTTTGTTATTGGATGGCCTATAATAGACTAAGGTGGCCAACAGACTTGGTTTCCCATATGGGCAAGTTGAGGCCACCAAACTGTTGTATGTGGAACAACTTGATTTTATAAATAGAAAAGAAAGTTACTGCCATAGCTTACAAAAAAAAAATCTTATTTTAAAATTATTCTAATAATAAATATAATTTATAATTATAATGTTTTTTTAACTATTTTTTTATCATTAAAATTTAAAAATTCTTATTTTATAATAATAATTATAAACTATTGTGACAATTATAAGCTTAATGTTGGGTGAATTTAAATATTTTTGTTGTGAAGATTTGAGCATACAATTTTAATAATCGGAATGTGAAAATAAATTATATGGTGAGGGGAATGTCAATATGATGAATAGGGGCTTATACAAAGAAAAACCCATAGAGGTGCCTAGTTTTGAAAACAGTCAAATTTAATGCCAACATTTAGCTTCTATTGGTGATGGTGCCTCCTTGCAATGCATCCAAAACTACAGACCTAGTGTCTTATCCATTTGGGATGGAGTTAATTTACATTAAGAACAAACCCTTCATTTTTAAATAGGAGGAAAAGAAACTTAAACCCTAATATATCGTAGGAAAGAAAATGAAAATATTTTGCATCTCAAAGTTTTAATTGTTCAATCATTAAGAATGAAACCAAGATTAATCATGTAAGAGCCACAGTATCTAATGACTGATGAGTTTAGTGGTTATTTATATATAAGACGTTTCTTCATATGGTTCAATGTATTAGGGTGATTACGATAACGATTCATGGGATAACAACAATATTTTGATATATGTTGCAACATTCATAGGAGAATTTCAAAATCATATGAAAATAATTACATTTTATAGTTATTGATTGAAAGATTGTAGAAATTATGGTACTAGTTTAATATCACAAGGATGAAATTCATTTTCAAGTAAATTTCAATTGAAACCATGAGACTAATTATTAGGGTTTACTTCACTTTTTGTTTCCACTACATGATTTTCTAAAATTGGACATTGCTCCACTACCAGCGAGTTTCCATAGCCCCGCCGGAGTCATCCACTATCCCGATTAATAAATTTCATTACTTTTCTGTTCATATATAAGCATGAAAATTACACAATCTTCAATTTAATTTCATTGGTTAATTATGCGATGATTGTGCACTAGGGTTCAACCCAATACCACTAACCTTGCTTCGTTGTGAACAAGCATCTATATCCCTAACAAATATGTCAATATTCCCATTTTGAAGCAACTAATGTGACGATTATGAACTAGGGTCATCCAGTACCACAGGCATTGATCCACTTCCATCAAGCATATATAACCCCAACAGGGTTATCTGCATCCCCCATTATGAAAAATGATTAGATTCAAGTGGTCAAAAATAGTACAGTGATTAGGGAAGGTCTCATGCATTGAGTAAGAATGTAACTAGCTTGTACACCAAGAGTTTCAATACCATTTGATTTCTGAAAGCCAAACCTTGTGTTTATAGGTTTAGTACTCATAAGATAATCAATCTGTCATGATATTTATGTGTTGGAAGTGCAATAACGATGTGGGAGAAAGAAATTCTTCAACATGAATTTTGAAATTGTTAAAAAATTAAGGTCTAAGCCTTTTTGGAAAGTAATTACCCTTCAACCTTCATATATGAAAAAAGTATAAGATGTGCTCCAAACTCATCAATATAGAATATACTAAGAGATCGTAAATTCACATTTCATTATGGCTATGATCACTAAATATTCTTTAAGATGTAAATGTTTCATGTTTATTTATTCTAAATCAAACAACTTTAAAGTATGCATAATAAAAGGTTTTATTTATGCACAACAATTTACATATGTTCTATATTAATACAAACATTTATCAAAGAAATAAAAAAAATCTACTCTAACCAAGTCAATAACTTATCATTAACATACCTTCTGACTTGGGGCTTCACACTTATCCAAAATAAAAATATTGGATGTAAATTCAAAAAGGAGTGAGTTATCTTGACTAATCTCCATCTGAGAAGTAAGTAGAAGTATAGGTAACAATTGTAATGTTCTTTGAAATACCTTTTCCATCCAACTTTCCATGAATTCATAGTATTATGTGTGAAAGCTCCACAAATGAATGCTTTCAAACATAAAGTTTTCTGCAATTCCAATAGGGTTAGTCCCTTGGCAAATTGATTTTCTATGACATTTGGTAGATAATTAATGATTAGAAAAACTTCAAGAATATTCTACATTATGATTTCCATATTTCAAATTATGCTTTAGAGGATGAAGAACATTCTCCAAAATTTTAGTAAGGGTATCACTATTTCGTTCAAGGGAAACTAGATTTTCTCCTTTATAAGATTTATGATCTGTAAATTTGGAATTGAAACCATGATAATCTTTTAAACTATTAGATTGATTATAGTTGTGATAATTAGGAAGAGATAAAAGGTAAGAATGTATATCATTATTTTCATTTCCATTTACAAACTCATCTTCCTTCTAACTATCATAGATAGGTTGTTCTGAAGTATATTGCAAAGACTTATTTGCGTTATATTTTTATAATCCTCATTTTGATAAGTTACATTAGAAGTATTTAAAATGTTTTCAAAACAAGAATTAAAATCTAGACTCGATTCATCTTCATAATCATCATAAATAAGTTGTTGAGAATAGTCAACAAGAAAATTAGATGAAATAGAATCAAAATAGTCAATGATAAGTTCACATATTAGTTTCCCTATCGCATCATAAAATGGTTGAAAAATCAGAGCAATTGATTGTAGAATGTCTTTCTTAATTAGTTTTTGTTGAACACCTTAAATAATATTTAACATAATTTCCTATTAATTAGATATAGAATCAAATAGTCCACATATAACTTATCCTCTATAGATATTAGTTTTACCATCTTCCAAACATGAAAATGAAGATGAGTTAAAATAAGGAGTGATAAAATCTTGAAATTTCTCAAAACATTAATGTATTCTATGATCTTTTGTTATAGGGGTGTCATGCTCATGAATTTCAATATTTTATGGAAACATATATAGTTCATCATCATGTAAGATGGAAGATGATCTTTGATGTTTTTTAGACTTAAATTCATTAAAATTAATTTCTACTTTAAATTCATTATCCATTTCAGGTCTTTTATTTTAATTATCGTATTTATTTTCTATATTATCATCATTATAAATTTTACAACAATTAAGATCAAGTAACCTTATAAGATACATACATTTGTAATACACAAGAAAGATTGAATGAAAATCCTTTAACGAAGGGATTTCAAAAGGAGGAACTCTTCTATACCATTTACAGGCATCACCTTCCATTGAAACAATAAACAGCTTCATGAGTAAATCCTCATAGTCAACCCCCACATTGGGGATGTAATCATGGCATTTGATAAGATATTGTGTTGGATCATCATCTTCATCATTGATTAAGGAAATTTTAGTGAATGATTTCAAACAAAAATATCCATTATACAAGACCTTTACTAACAAACATTTTCACGTGAAATCATGAGCGATGTGAATGGATAAACAACACTTCTACAAGCCATCAACATGAAACAAGAAGAAATAATCATGAAGAAAACATAACAAACGATATTATAACGAAGTTTTTCTAGTGTGGACTATGTCTCCGAGTCCAGGGTCAATAGTGGGGAGGTTTCTTCATTAGTCACTACAAGAAGATGATGAGTACATAATGCAATATCTGTCAATACAAGGATGAAACTCTTATCTAGAGTGGCATGTCTCTCCGAAGAGACGTTTTCCTATAGATAACTCTCACTCACAATATCTTCTCCTTCAGCATGAAAAAGGAACAATCTCTCACATAAAGTGGCATAATAAATATCCTCTCACAAAGTGGCATAGATGGATCTCAAATTCAAATGATGATCTCAAAAAAATCAAATGAGCACATGGTAAAAGGACACTTATACCTCCAAGTTTGAGGACTTCTAGAAAATTGGCTACCCATATGAATAAATGGCCTATGCCATCACGTTCCTTGTGAAGGTGTTAAGGTAGACCCTAACAAAATTAAAGCCATTAAGGAATGGGAAATCCCCACAAACATAAGCATCTTCCAGGATTTTTTGGGTGGACTGGTTATGATCGCAAGTTTTTTTAAGAATTATGGGACAATAGCATCACTTCTAACAATATTATTTAAGAAAGATGCACTGTGTTGGACTCTAGAAGCAACTAAGGCCTTTGAACATCTTAAAGAGGCAATGTGCCAAGCAGTGGTCTTAGCTACACTAGACTTCACAAAAAGCTCTAATATGGAATGTGATGCCTTAGGAAATGGAATATGTTTTGTTTTAATGTAAGAAGGAAACCCATTTCTTTTGAAAGTCATAAAATCAAAGGAAAGTATTTACACAAACCTATTTATGAGAAGGAAATGTTGGAAATGCTACATGCACTAAAGCAATGGAAACTGTTAGAATATTAAATATTACGGAGCAATGGAACACATAAAATATTGCAGAAATATAAACACAGAAAACACACAAAACAAGAGAGACACAGATATACGTGGTTCACCCAGTTTGGGATACGTCCACCCCAAACAGCCAGTCCTTCCTTTCTATTATCCAACAAAATGAAGAGACACAACCTACAACAAATCCGTTGTAATATCATCTGTCTTCTCTCACAGTCTCACCTCTCTGTTTCTTTCTCACACACAAAATACACATCTATCTCACAGCCTCAAACACAATTCCCTCATATAAAGAGAGGGGTTGCCTTCTACGGCAAAAAACCCTAAACTAAACATAAGTTCTACCGTCAGATCATCCGCCTAATGAACGGCCCAGATTCACTAGAAATTACTATACTTTTACAAGGCAATTTTACAGCTGTTTTTAGCTTCGAGGGCGTTGCCCCCGAAACCCCCCGCCAGGGGGGGGCTCCCAAAGGTCGTAGCCGCCTCCCCTAGACCCCCCCTACAGCGAATATTTTACGGGTGGCGTTGTCGGCCCCATTTTGAACTGGGGTCCAATGTGGCGGTACTTTTGAATATAGAAGATAATCAGGCTCCACACCCAACAGAAACCTCAACTAATGGGAAGAAACTTCAACGTAAAAACATATCATGATAGTCTTAAATAATTTTTGGAACAAATATTGTCTTCATAAGAGAAGCGGAAGTGGGTCACAAATATGTTGGTTTATGACTTTGAAATCATCTACAAAAGAGGGAAGAAAAATGTTGTTGAAAATGCACTCTCAAGAAAAGATGAGGATATGGAAGCATTGCATTGTTCCTTTTCTATTATCCAACCTAATTGGATAAAAGAAGTAAGGGATGAATGGAAGAATGATGAATAGGTGTGGACACTCATTCAAAATTTGCAGCAATATCCTAGTACATCTGATACAATTAACTAGAAAAATGATTTATTATGGTACAAAGATTGCTTATATCTTTGTAAGAATTCCAAACTCAAGAAAATTATTCATTTGGAATTGAAAACCTTCCCATTATGAGGGCGCTCATGATTTTTAAATACTTTCTATAGGGTCAAGAAGGAATTGTTTTGGGATGTCCTTAAATCTGATATTTAGATGTTTGTATCATAATGTTTGGTTTTCCAACAAAATAAATTTGAGACAATTAAGACCCCTGGTCTGTTACAACCTTTAGCCATTCCAATTCTGCATTGGGAGGAGGTCTCAATGGATTTTATCACAAGTTTACCCATGTTTGAAGGAAAGAGTGCCATCATGGTGGTAATTGATAGAGTTTCCATGTATGCACACTTTTGGTGCATTATCTCATCCATTTAAATCCAGAACAATTGTTATTGCATTTATGGAAACAATTCAAAAGCTACATGGAAACTCAAACATTATTGTAAGTGATAGAGATCCCATTTTCACTGGAATTTTTTGGAAAAAATTATTTTTTTGTCTTGGTACTCAATTAGCTCATAGCCATAGAAAATGTTAATGATGGAAGCTTATTTTAAAGATTAGAAACATTGGCGAATAATACTAGTCCATAATATGCAAAATATAAAAGGTCTGATGTTTTTTTTAATATTTAGATTTCTAATTACTTTATATTATTCTATATAATTTTTTGGCAATTTTCAAGTTAAATAATTTTATACTATAAAATTTGGGCAAATTATTTTTAGAAAAAATAGAAATTGGAGAATATTTTTTTTAGAAAAAACATGGTAAATTAGCCCACCTATGAATACTAGCCCCTAAAATTTTCCCTGCTCATAGCCCATCTTATCATCCTCAATCTGATAGGAAAACTGAGATAGTGAAAAAAAGTTTGGAAGGATATCTTCATTGCTTTGTATCCAATAAACAAACACAAAGGGTCAAGTGGTTATCTCTACCTAAGTAGTGGTATAATACTTCCTTCCATATTGCGGCAAAAAATACCCCATTTATGGCACTTTATGGATGTCATCAACCATCCATCACATCATCTTTAAGAGAAAATTATAAGGTTCAAGCAGTGGAAGATCACATTGAGAATCAACAACAAGTTCTCCAACTCTTAAAGGATAACTTCACTTTGGCATAAAATCGAATCACACAACAAGCATATCAACATCACATTGAAAGAATTTTTCATGTCAGTGACTAGGTATTTTTAAGGCTACAAACATACAAACAAATTCCCCTCAAGTAAGGTAAGAAGGATAATAAATTATCACCCAAGTACAATGGTCCTCAAAAGGTGGTGAAAAATATTGGTACTATGGCATACAAATTGGAGTTGCATGCATCTTCTCAAGTACACCCAGTTTTCCATGTTTCATGCTTAAAGAAGGTTATTGGTGACAAGCTCCCAGTTCAAACCGTGTTGCTAGAAATTGACGAACAAGGTAAAATCATATTTGAGCCTGAATCAGTCACGGAAACAATAACTTGACATCTACAAAATCGATTAATTTCAGAGTATATCATTAAGTGGAAGAACTTACCAACTGAAGATTCCACATGGGAGGATGATAATTTTATACAAAAGCATCCAAAACTACTCAAGTGTTGAGGACAACACTTTTTGGAAGGAGAGGGGCATGTTAGGTCCCTATAATACTACTGTATCGCCTTATTATTATTATTATATTATTATTATTATTATTATTAGTATTAGTATTAGTTATTAGTATTATTATTATTATTTATAATGCAACCCCCTATTTTTATTATTGTGCCCATTTATCCCGCATGTTATTATTGATGTGCCCCATATAATCTCACTATTGTTATTGTTGTGCCCTTACATTATTATTGTTATGTAGGCTCTGATTATATTGTGACCCCTTAAACTCCTATATATACCAAGGAGGTCTTATCATTTGAATCATCCAAGAATTATTCATTTATGTAATGTAAAGGAGGCTTCCCCCTCGAAGAGGATAATTTTTAAGTCACTGATATATATTTCTACTATTTTGATAGTTAGTTGCATAACATACACTAAAAAATGTATGTTGCATGCCTTGTCAATAGAAAATGGTTAAGCATGTAGCATGAGATTACAAACTTGGCCTTACATTTTGGGCTCATGTTCTTCTACTTCTCCCCTTTACTAAAAATGGTTTCTTTCAGGGATCAAATGGATCATCGAATAAGAGATTTTTCTATGTGGTATGTAATCATATTGACATACATCTCTTTCTTGTAGAGATAAAATTGTCAAGCAACTTTTTGTGAGAGAAATATTCAATTCAACTTGGGATAAGTTTCAACCATTCCATCATACATGAAAATCTAAATTTCAACTAGGATTGCCATTTTTAGAAATGATACATATTCTCTTTAAGTTCAAACCAAAGAATATGTGTTATCATTGTTTATGGTGAAAGGGACATCTTGTGTTAGTTCCTGAATGTGAAAATATCGATTCATATGAAACATAAGGTATCTGATGCATTTTTACAAAACCAGGCTAGGATTTAATGAAATTAAGTGGTAGATTACCTTTGCTTCCATTCTTAGATGTAGGAGGAAATTCCATCTTAATTATAGTTCACTACATTCGACTTAAGGCATGTAGAATAATGTGAGTCTCATCTATCAATAAATTGAGTGGAGATTAGAAGTTATTGTTGTTGAAGGTACATTAAATGATTTTACTCTAGTTCTAGACTCAATGATGGATGTATAAGATGTAATTTTAACAAAAAGTGTTAGACTATTGTGCTTCAATTCTTAACTAAGCTAAATTTACTTTCACCTTTTATGATAGACATTTTTTTAGAAATCAAACGCAAATAAGTTCTTTTATTGGATCCCAAGTTGTTAACTCAATTGACTGTCACCATTGTTGATGAGTATTGGCTACTTTTGTGTTAGCAAGTGAATTATTCAAATCCCCCATGCATGAAGGGAATTACTCTATGATAAAAAATTGACTAGGGTCATTATATAGGAATGTAGGGAAGCATCTCTTTAGTTTCCCCATGAGGTTTTCCTTGGAAAAGTAGTTCTATTTGATTGGGAAAGGATAAAGTTTCATCTATTGTATCATTATTACACTAACTATGGGCATGAAGTCTCTATAAAAAGGAATAGTTATGAATTTAAAAGGAGGGAGGACATAAAACAATGGGAATAGTCGAAAATATTCCTATCCAATCTTTGTGACAACTAGAAATTTTGCCACATCAAGAACAAAATATAGTCAACATTCATAACAGGATTGAATTTAAGAAGGTGGTCCATGGTGTAATTACAAGTACAACAATGTCAAAAAACTAGCCATGGAGAAATAAGAGTATATGGAAGTATAAAAATAACACCCATTGTTAATATAGAAAGAAATGAACACATGAGATAAAAAAATTCCAAGAATTAGAAAGCTAAATGTATGAGAAAAAAGCTAGTTTGCCTTAGCTTAAAAAGGGCCAAAAAACAAATGATACAAATATACAAGTGACTTAAAATTGCATTTAGAAGATGATAATCTCAAACGTGAAATGGTGAAGAAGTATTGGTTAGAAATCACAATAAGATAGAAATCAACTTGCTTGTTTGCGAGAATTCAAAGATGTCATAGGTTTTCGTTTTGAGAAACCTTCTAAGACAAAAAAGAACATCAAGCAAAGAAACTTGGCTCCAAATGCCTATATTTCCAACTAATGTGTCCCAAATGTTCATTATGTCCTTTATTAACAATCCAAATTCAAGGTGAAAATAATCCACATGTACTACATACCATACAATATTTTTCCTTCAAAAAGAATTCCCTACTTCATGTACTATATCAATTTATTCTATTCCCAAAGAAAACAAATTATTTTAACCCACCTTAGAGAATCTACCCTTTGTCTATACAAGCCCATTATTATTGTAAAAGCTTGTGCACATGCAATATGGTGACCATGCTCCAATAATATATTGATTGTCTTAGCATCTCTTCCCATGTTACTAGTTTCAAAACCTTGATAATCCATGTCAAAGATGGGATAGTGATGTTTCACCTATCCACATTTAACATAGACACATTAATAAGAAATCAAAAGGAGAAGTGGAATATATTCAGTTCTGAGAACATGCATGAATCAAGTAAAAGGAACCATTGGAATCATTCTATACACAGAAAACAAATGACAAGAAGAGAAGATAAGGCAATCAATGGGTAATATGTCCAAAACATAGTGAACTAGATGAAAATTAAAATTCAAGATGAAAATAATCCACATACTACTTACCATAGAATATTTTCCCTTCAAAAAGAATTCCCTACTTCATGTACTATATCAATTTCATTCATTCACAACGAAGAATATTATCATAAAACACCTTATACAACCTACCCTCTATCCCTACAAGAAAATATTTCTTGTAAAAGAATGTGCACATGCAACCTGGTGAGCATTCTCCAAGAATATCCTAATTGCCTTAGCATCTATGTCCATGTTACCACTTGGAAAACCTTGGTAAGACATTTCAAATAAGGGATAGTGATTTCTCAATTATCCACATTTAACACATAAACATTGATAATAAAGCCAAAGGAGAAGTAGAGTATAGTCAATGCTAAGAAAAACAAAAAGTGGCACCCATCTATACCTTAAATTGATAGGAAAATTCCTTCCAATGCTCCTCTGTTGGATCTACACCTATGGGATTGTGAGAAAATGCATGAATCAATATAAAGGAAACAATGGGAGAATTATATACACAAATAACAAATGAAAAGAAAGGAAGACAAGTCAATCAATGGGTAAGATGTCAAAAACCTAGTGAAATAGATAAGAATTAAAATTCAAGATGAAAATAATCCACATATTGCTTATCATACAATATTTTCCCTTCAAAACGAATTCCCTACTTCATCTACTATAGCAATTTCTTTCATTCACAAAGAAAAAAAATTACTGTAACCCATGTTAGATAACCTACCCTTTGTCCATACAAGCCCATGTTTTTTGCAAAAATATTGTGCACATGCAATCTGGTAACCATCCTCCAAGAATGTCCCAATTGTTTTAGTATATCTATCCATTTTACCACTCGCAAATCCTTCATAAGCCATGTCAAATAAGGGCTAGTGATTTTTCACCTGTCCACATTTAACATAGATACATTGATAAGAAATTCAAAGGAGAAGTGGTATATAGTCAGTTCTAATAAAAGCACATAAAGTGGCACACATTTATACCTTAAATTGCTAAGATATTTCCTTCCATTTCTCCTTTGTTGGATGTACACTCGTGGGATTGTGAGCACAAGGAACCATTGGGAGAATTATGTATACAAAGAAAAAATGACACGAAGGGAAGACAGGTCAATCGATGGGTAAAATGTGTGAAACCTAGTGAAATAGAAATTGGCATGCTACTCTCTTCATCCGAAAGTTTTTCATTTATGATGAATGGAATGGGTGAAAAAGGTGAAACATATGAAGGGAAAAAATTGCCATCCTTGGAAAAGTGAAGTGAATAAGAACCAGACGTCACATATTTGCAAAATAAACTATATTAAATAAAGGTACCATTATATGTAAAACCAATAGCAAAATTTGGTCACCATTGAGCTAAATAAGGAACTTACAGGAACCAATTAACTAGTAAAGTCATCAATGATATTGAGAGAAATAGAGGGACACTAGATTTTCCACTTTAGGGTCTTGCGAGAGATGAAGGCTGAAGTGGATCTCATTTAATCTTTTAACAAAATAAACTTTTGTTTGACATGGATAGAATGTACCAAAGATATAAATTTAGATAGTGGACGAGGGTAAAGCTCAACATTAGAAATGCCTCTAGCTTTCCTTCATATTTGCTATTATTCTAATAAAATAAAGAAAAGAAAAAAAATGTGAATGATTATTAACATAATGTGGCGCAACACTTCTTGCACAAGATTAATTTTCTATATACAAATAAAATCATTGTTTCTTTACTATTCATCCTCTAAGTTCATTATTTTTGTGTCTTGGTATATATAGCATGTTGGCCTTACTTTCCAAGGTATTTCCCTTGGCATTATTTTGATTTGTCAATAGGTAACCATGTTTTGTCAAAATTTAATCCTTGACATGGTATGTTTCAATCCAGAAAGAAAGGAAACTTTTCAGGTGGTTAAATTGGTTGAATTTATTCAAAACTAGCAACAAATGAAGAGCATGCATATTTCCCTAACAACAATGCTAGAGGTTGCAAGGTGGAACAAAAGTCAGAAGTTTGTTTCCGATGTATGCCCAAAGGAAACGTAACATGAAAGGCTTATTTTTACCACCTTACATGCAGGATCAACAAGACCAAGAGGATGATATTGGATGGACTTCAAGATTATGTAGTCCCACATGTTGCAGCCAAAGATATAGCTAAGGAAATGTGGGATGCCTTAGTCCATATCTATCATAATTCTTCCAAGACCTGAAAGATGGTCCTCAAAGAGAATATAAGGGAGATTAAGATGCTAAAAGGTGAGAGTGTAATAGCCTATCTCAATAGAATTCATGAAGTTGGTGATGAACTAACAACTGTTGGAGAAAATCTCAAAGACACAGAACTAGTGTCTATGGATCTGAATGGGTTTACCAAATATTAGCATACCTTTGTTTAAATTATTACTGAACGATAGAATTTTCCAGATTGGGAACACCTATGGAGTGACTTCGTTCAAGAGGAGCTAAGGCTTAGACTAGTTGAGACGTCTAGTAGAAGTAGCAAGGCTTCGAAGGTTGAGAACAATGAAGAGAATCTTACACTTGTAGGTAAATCCAAAGGTAGGAAAGACAAAGGGAAGGGAAAAAATAGTCAGAAGAATGACAAGAAGAAGGATCTAAGCAAGATCAAGTACTTCCATTTCCATGTTTTGGGCACTATGCTTACAAATGTCCTAATAGGAAGAAGAACGGGTCGAATAAGGAGCATGTAGTTGCATCAGTTGAGGTAGATGGATTTTCCTCTTAATTTGAGAAGGAATTCTCATTAATAGTTTGATGAAAATCTCAGTAGGAAGCAGTATATTGTATATTGATTTAGTAGACTCTTTCCATATGACTCAGAATAGGGATTTTTTCAAAAAAATGGATGAGAAGGATATACAAGTGAATATCGAGCATGGATATAATGGAAAGTATGTTACCAAGGGAGTTGGTACTGTGAGCTTTGAGAGGGATTCAGGTAGTACTCTTCATATGAATTTTTTTCTCCATGTTCTAGGGTTGAAGAAGAACCTGGTTTCAGTAGTTATTCTTGGGCATAAAGGATATGAAGTCATCTTCTTAATGTAAGGCTTACCTCAAGCATCTAGCTATAATAGGAATGAATCAGATAGATGTGAGGATTAATAATCTCTAAAAGTTGTAGTTATAGACAAATGCAACCTTGATAAGTAAGGTAGGATGTGAAAATGTTGGTGAAATTTGGCAGAGGTGCATGGGACACTCGCATCATGGGGCATTGAATATTCTTCAGCTAATTGCCACAAGATTACCAACAAACAATCTTGATAAGAGCGAAGTGTGTAAGGGTTTCACGCTTGGCAAGTATGTCAAGTATTCCTTCCGTGCTCAATATAGTTGAGACAAAGGGATTTTGGAACTAGTGAATTTAGATGTGTGTGGTCCCTCTTATTCTCCGTCACTGATAAGAAACAAGTATTATGTTACTTTCATTGATGGTTTTTCTTAGAAAAATGGATTTATTTTACAAAAAAGAAATATAGGGTCATAAAGAGGTTCATGGAGTTTAAGGCGTTACTAGAGAAGATGGTCAGAAAGAAAATTAAGGTAGTGAGAAGTGATAATGGTGGGGAATATATCTCCAATGCCTTTAAGGATTGTACAAAGGAAGGTATTAGGAGGTAGTTGATAGCACCTCATAACCCTCAATAAAATGGGGTGAATGAGAGAAAGAACAAGAGTATTGTTGGAGTAGCTAGAGTGATGTTGCATGATCATGATATACTTAGGTTCTTATGGGCAGAAGCATGTAACACTACAGTATTTCTGTAGAACGGGAGTCCACGTAGGGTGCTTGGATGAGTCACAGTAGAGGAGGATTTCACAGGAAAGAAGCCTGATGTTTCACACTTACAGATCTTTCGCACAAAGATCTATTGTCATGTGTCCAAGGATAGTAGTAAGAAGTTGGATCCCATAATAGAAAAGTGAATTTTTGTCGGATATAGTGAGATATATCAAGCATACAGGGTGTATTTTCTAGGACTTGAGAAAATAATTCTCAAGCGACATGTGAAATTCCACGAGGATCAAGCTTTGAGAGTTTCCTTAAAGCATGAGAAACTTGCATTACATAAGGAGGAGTTACTTTCTCCTAAACAAGAGTCACAACCAACACCTCAGAGTCACCCACAACCCTATTTGAGTGGAAAGAGGGTAGTGTAGGAGGATTTGTAGCTATATAAGGAGGAACCTTAGACAGATTAGTTGAAGCCACCCAGCATAAGGAAGAAGAAGGCCAAGTGGGCCGAGAGGTTGTTTCAGGAGGCCCGAGAGTAGGTCAAGGCCCTTAGAACCATGTTTAGGTAGAATAAGCAACCACAAAGGTACACAAGTTATATGGCACTGATGATAGAGTTGGGGGACACTGAGCCTTGTTCTTCTAAGGAGGCATCTTCTCAGTAGGTTTGGCAGGAGGCCATGGTGTAGGAATATTCCTGTATCATGAAGAATGATGTATAGAAAATTGTTCCACAACTTGAGGGAAAATTAGTAGTTAGATCCAAATGGGTGTACTAATTGAAGCATGGAGCAGGTGGTAGTTTGGATAAGTTCAAGGCCAAGTTTGTGGCCAAAGGCTTCTCACAAATTGAGGGCATAAACTATGAGGATAATTTTTCCCCAATAACACGGTATTCATCCATCAAGACTATTTTACACTTGCAGCGTAGACGGGGTGGAAGATCCACTAGATGGATGTGAAGACAACCTTCCTTAATGGATTAGTTGAGGAGGAGATCTATATGGATCATCTAGAGGGGTTTGAGAAGTTCAGCAGACACACATGTGTGCAAGATAAAGAGAGACACTTATGGGCTCAAGAAGGCTCTGAGAGCATGATATACTCAAATTGAAAACTACCTTTGAGGATTGGGCTTCACTAAGAGTGATGCAGATGCCAACCTATACTAAATCATGGTTGGAGGGGTTCCACTCATTCTAGTTCTCTATTTCGATGACCTTATACTGACTCAAGATGAGAGCTTAATCGAGGATTACAAGGAGGACCTTGCAAGGGAGTTTGATATGAAGGATATGTGGATTATGCACTATTTTCTTAGCTTGGAGGTTTGGCAGGGTGATGGTGAGATCTTCAAGGGATAGGGAAATTACACCAAAAAAAAATTTAAGGATGGAAATTTATTTTAAAGTTTAAAAGCATTGACAAATCTCACTAGTACATAATATGCAATTTGTAAAATGGTTGGCAATGTTTTTGTAAAAATATTCAAATTTCTAATAATTTCATATAGTATTTATATAAAATTTGGGCGATTTTTAAGGTAAAACAATTTTATACTAAAATTTGTGTGAATAATTTTTAGAAAAAAATAAAATTAACGAATCTTTTTTTTGGAAAAAACATGGAAAATTAGACCACTTGCAAATATTAGCCCCTAAAAGTTTCCCTTAATTACACCTCAGAGATGCTATAGAGATTTCATATGCAGGATTGTAGGCATATGATTGTTGGATTGTTGGGGCCTAACCTAGGTTCAGAAGAGTTATTAGCGAAACAAATCCCACACTACCAGCCCTTTTGGCAACAATCTACGGAGCGCAGACTGAAGTCTCACCCGAGGTAGTAGGGGAGGGTACTAGAACCAGGTTTACGTACCCTTGGGATGTCTTGATGTGGTCTAGAGGGTCGCGAACCTTTCTGTGCTCCTACGCTATTCTGCACAGGTCTCTGTCCTTCATGTAGATCCACGCCAGTTACTTCTCAGATCTTATTATTTATATGAATTTATTACAGATCTAATCATCTTCTTATAGTCTTTAAGAAAACAGTTAACAATGAAACCCAGTGCGTGCATTCTTAATTCTTAAAGATAGTGTATAAATCTAGACATAAGCAACAGATAGATTCACGGTAAAGCACACAATGATTCATAAATTCTTATCTTTATTTATCTCCTTCTTAGTGCAACCAGATCCGCCCTGCGCATTCAGCTGCAGGGGTCTATGCACACAGCCGCGAACTCTACCAAGCGTCTGCGCACATAAATACAGAGCCTCTAACTATCTACCAACACCCTTGACTTAGACTTACAGACACAAAAATAATATTGCCTTCATAAACCCATAACATTCCAAATCAAAACCAAGAACTGACTTCTAACCATAGAGCCTTGCTCTATTTATACATTTCCATGGTCCGCAAACCATGGGTAGGCCAACTCACTTTTTATCTTCTTACGTTATTTTCGGGTGGGAAGCCCTTTGACTTGACTCCTTACAATTCGTGCTTCGTGCACCTCGCAGAGCCTTTACCCAAAATTGTGGGCTTTGAGCCCCAAAACCATTATGTGGGGCCTCCTCTACCCAACTGGCCCCCAACACAATCATCGTGACTCATCCAGAGTCACTCGGCTAGTGCAACAATCTTCGCGTAGAGGTCATTCAGGAACTTTTGTGTTTCTCTTACATCCACAACAAAATTTTCTGCCATCTACTGTACCCGTTCTACGCGAGCAACCGATGTGTTAGTATCATTTTCCGTTACTTGTCTAGGTTCATATACTACTTGCATGTGTGCTAACTTTCCCTCGATGTTGGTGTAGACCTCAAATGCCTCATCAAGCCACGGTTGGATGCATTCTTTAATCACTGCTTCCTTTTGTCGAGCAGCGTCAACTTGTGCCTTGAGAACCCGGGCCTCCCTCATTTTGGCCAATCGTTCCATGATGGCAACCATCTGCGTGGTCCCCCTGACATTATCATAGGCTTGTTGTAGCTCCCTTGCTTCTGTTTCCAACCATTGTAGGTTGGGCCTTCCTGTAGTGATGTGACCATAATAAGTGACTGATCCAACAAGTCAGCACACTCATGCATAGCACATGCTATTGTTTCCCACTTGGATTGAATGATGCCTTTTCGATGCTCTATGACCTCTAGTGGTGTAGAGGGCTGTGATTTCAGTTCCAATTCTGTGATCTACAAATTAAGGGCCAACTGGATCCTCATGGCTTCCTCCTTTGCTTCATGGAACCCACTGGCCAACTTGTGGATTTGTACACCGACAGGTAAATCTGCTGCAATCTCCAGCTCAGGGGCACAACAACATGCTTCCCCCACAATTTCCTCCAACTGCTAGTTTTGTGCTACCAATTCATCACATTGGAGGCTCAACTATTCTATGTTAATTCACTACTCACTAAGTACTTGTACCGCACGTTATTCCCTAGCGCGAAGCTCCATCGTTGCAGTGTCTTGTAGCTGGTATAAACTCTCCCGTGGGAGGGCAGCCAAATTTAATCCAAGCCCCATAAGTCAGCCTACCACAGCTCTATCCACCACATTCTCTATTGTCAATGCTCTTGCCAAGAGTGCAATAGTATTAGCCATTTTGGCCTATAATAGCTACTCATTTGCTAACATATCCGTAGCTGCATGGGTAGCAACGATTCTTGTCTATGAGGCCCGTGCTCTAAATTCCTGCAGTTGTGCACGGAGCGCCCCCAAAATAGTCTGTTGCTCCATCATGGCCTCATTTAGCACCTCCCGAGTGACTTCGCAAATTGTATCCCCGATGTCACCCAGGTCACCTTCGGTCAATGTGACAAGTTCCCTGTCCAGCATAGATGCCTTGGCCTTCTTCCGGAACTTTGACCGTTCTATTGGCCGCAATCATTTTAAGGGCAAACCAGTGGTGGTTGGTGCCACACCTTCTATCCCTATATCCATGCCTAGCTCTGTGGTCAACCTTGAGCTACTTTTGTCCTCTGTCATGGCAGCCCTTCGTGCTGTCGCCTTGTCTGTAGAAGCCTGCGTTACCTCCCGAGTTGCCAGTACTTCCACGACATGTTGTTCGCTATGCTTCTATTGTGCTAAGCACTTGGCCTCAGCCTTCTATTTTTGGATGGTGGTATCATCACACCCTATCGCATCTGTTCCATGCCACTCCAGTGGCCAGGTATCTAGTACCGCAAAAATAGCCTCATCGATAGCAGTGAAGGGAAGGGTGGTCCACATTTTCTTTGGATCCTTGCACACCCGGATGTATACATGGTGCATATCTGCCTTAAAGTTTGCTACATTCTTCACATTATCATATACTTTAGTAGATATATGGGGTTGCTGGTTGATCCACTCATGGATGTTCGCATCCATCAGTGTCTAGAAAATTTTGACTTCATATATTCTTGCAGCATCCTTCATTGCCCAGAGCGATGGGTATTTTGTGGCCTCGGGCCAATACTAGTCTAGGGAAGGAAAATGAATGTCTTCGGGAAATTCACTCGTAACCAATAGGACAAATAACAACAACCACACATAGTGGAAGGTCTTACCCTCCTCCTGGGCCTCCCTGCAGATGGTTAGGATTTCGTCACAGAGGAATTGTGCCCAATTGAATTGTTCCCCTTCTGCGCATTGCTCAGCTAACGTGACGACTATTGTTGGGACCTCGTTGCCTCAACATTTCCTCATCACTTTTCCTACCAACAACTGGGTAGCAGTGTAGACCCCTTTGTCCAAAATACTATCAATGGCATACCCTCTCTGCTTTTTCTCCAATTTGTATTTCTTTTTCATGGTTTCTATCATCGTCACATCGCCACTCATATCAACAATTTCCGTGGGGTCCCAGCCTTCATAGGGAAGTCGAGAGATCTTATGAATGAGCTTTTCCATGATGAGGATGGGTTTGTCTATCCATAAGTACCCATTGTGTACCAGGCAGAGCAGTTGCCTGATGACCAGTATTGTAATGGAGGGCCAATGAAAATGTGGAATTAACAGGAAACAAAGTAGCCCAACCTCTTATACCTTTCATATCCATTCTTGTGGCTGTAGTGTTATAACAACCCCCTCCGTGCTTTTCTCCATCAGTTCACTAGTTTTCAAATGGGGAAACGTCTTAGTATTCGCAAGGTTCCAGTCTTCAAATTTCATAGTAGCGATGCGGCCAGTCATCATGCCTTCAAACGAAACCCCTTTAGGAAGAGACAGGGTGATAAGTATGCTATCCATAATATCAAAATCTCTAGGTACCTTGGCCTTCCCTTTCTTCGGGGGAACATATTTGTGTCGCTTTATTGGTTGGATATCTTCTTCCATTTCTTCTTCTGGTTCTATTTCCTCGACAAAGATCGGAGGATCCTCTCCCTCTTCATCGCTCTCAATAGTAATGGTTTTTCCTTTTTCCTCCATCGACAATTTTCTAAAGCACGGATTTTGTGGAGACATCCAGATCGGTCTTGTTACCTGTGGATTCTTCTTGGTCTGCGACATCCTGGTTGTGGATATTGACCTGAGTAGGGACTCCTGTATTACCTTCGACAAGTCTTTAAACCAGGGGCTTCCTTTTACGACTGTCTCATTCATCCCGTGCCTCTCTATTTGAACCCCAAACATCTTACTATGCAAAGGGCCAAAGGGTGTGTGGTAACAAACCACCTATGCTTTACATACCCTTTCGACTTTAAATTCGTTATTAATGTGATTTTGGTAGAAAATCCATTCGTACCTATGCCTTAATGGCCCACCGCCTGCTTATCGATGTCTTAAATGGGAGATCTTGTCATGAACAATAGTTGCAATAGTCACCTTCCATCACTCCCATGCGGTAGAGAAACCCCTGGTACGTGGATGGGTTCTATGTTTTTCACTGGCCTCGTGTGCCACGGTCGAATCACCCAACCTTCCTGTAGGTTGTTTTATAGTCCCTCGCCCTCTTTCAGTTGAGTGGAGCACTAAGACTAGGCCTCCTATAGATAGTTAGGTGGCCGCACCCCTCGTTTGAGCCTTCCTTTTCCCTACTAGCCCGGGCTACAGGCACCCTTCACATACCTTTGAATTAGGTAGCGCATCGCGGTCTATGCTCCCTTGTTCAATAGGGTGCAATCGCAACCATGATAGTAGGGTCATGGCTCATTCTAGTATCGTAGGAGGGTCGGCCAGGTCTGGTCCCCTCATTCGCACATTCGCGCATCCCATTTGTGTGCCTCCTATTTTTATTTTGTCAATTGCTTCATCCAGCATCACACTTCTCTTCCTTAACCTTTCCCCCACTTCCTCTAGTTCACAAAGTCTCATGCTATTGTGCTCAATAGCTTCCTGCAACCATTAGATCCCTTCATCTAGGTCTTCTCATTTAGGTCGAACTGCAGGGGCAGTGGTCAAGGAAATTCTCTTTACTTCCCTGGTTTTATTGCGTCTGACTGTGGATAGAGTTCTCTTCACACACCCTGCTTTGTTTACAGTCTTGTCAGCCCAGCGAACCCCTGTTACATGCAGATTCAATTCGGTCAATGGTTGGGTAGCATACAGTCATGCCCTCGTGATCTGATAATCACCATATGAGTGACCTCAGTTGAAGATTTATTAAACAAAAGGTATTACAGACTCATGTGCTGGTGTGTGTTCTGTGTTATTGAAACAACGGATCAATCAGATTGCCAATACGCAGACATTTAAATGGAAATATAGTAGAGAAATACATTAAGCAACACAAAGACACAAATAGTTTTTAATAAGGAGTTCACCCTATTCTCCAAGGCTACATCTCTGATCTAGCTTCAGTGGTGGCCTTGTTTTATTGTGTCTTACAGCAGAGAAATTACAGTACAGGGACTCAATGTGAGTTCTCCTGAAGCATATTTTGTTTGGCAGGGTGGTTCTTGGATTCCCCAAGCCACTCGGAGTACACAAACTCTTGTTCTTCCTACCAGCTCTGTGACCTTTGGTCTATAGTGGATAGAGCCAACTGTGATGCTCAATCCAGACAGATTCCTCTATGGGAAGGCTTGAATCTTCAAGCTCTCTGGTGCTCGACGCTGCCTGTGGTCAGCTCGGCCCTCTGTCTCCTCTGCTTGGCTTTATTGTTCTATGTTTTCAATCCTCCTCTCAGGGTTCACTATTCACTATCTCTCTGGTCGCTTGGACTCCTCTCAGAATCCTCCAACTCTCTCGACTATCTCTGTTCATGGCTTTAACCATTCGATCCCTATGCCTATTTGGTTCCTCTCCCACCTGTGTCGATTTAACTTATGCAACTGTGCTTGGAGTTCCCTGTCCGGCGTCAACATGAATTCTTAGGGAGTGCCACATGTCCCCATCTAACTGGTGCCAGCATGCTTCGTCGGCTCGTTTCTTCGGTTATGTCATGGATACATTCTTTCTCCACTTTGGCAGTCAAACATATTCCAAATCCTTTTAAATCGCAACTTATTTCCCTGTCAATTCCTCTTCTTTCTGTCGGGCGCAATCTCAGCCATCTGATCTGGGCTCCTCCAGATCCAACATCATACGCACGTCAAGCGCAATTTACTTGGTCGACTGTTAGTGCACGATCACGGCGGTTTTTCTTTCACCTCTACTGCCATGCATCGATCATTGAGTGGGATCACTCTGCTTTCCTCCAAAACTTCTTACCGTTCTAGGGCACCTTGATCAATACCGCCAATTTTCCAGAGCATGGGTCCCACCTTCGTCCTTTAGCACTTTTTCTTTCTCCGCCCGCAGTTCTCTGGCTCCCAACGTGACTAAGGGCTTAAGGATTCTCCATTTCGGCCATTTTTGTCTAGCGATGTGTGATTAGCACTCGTGCTTCAAAATCACCTCCTTTTCCTGATCCGAGGCTCCCAGGGGCTGTTTTGGCCTCTTGCGCAGTCTCCATGGGCCTCAGTCAGTGCGCTTTAACTGAGGTCCTCGCCGTTCCACGTCAGCTGCCATGGCCACTAGTTCAAGGTGTTTTTTGATCACTATTTTGGAATTTTCTAGGATTTGTTGACTCGATACAATCAAGGTTCTTTGTCAGTCGTTTATGGATCCGATTTGGACCATGGCCTCCCTACTAAAAAAGCTTTTGGACCACCAAAAGTTGGTTTTCTTCAAGCATCGACTAAGTGAGGAAACTGTTGTCTCACTTGTCCAATCTCAATCCACTTCGCACTGCTCGACTTCGAACCTTTAAGCCCAATCCTAAGGTATTTCACTTGTCCACTTCATGTCGTCCTCACCTTCCTGTCCAGCACTGTATCTTCCTGTAACTCATTAAGGTATTTAGGTAGCAGGTCATCAATAGAAGGTAATTGACTCTGCTCTTTAGGGTCCTCAATCATTGAAGGTTCAAACAACCTCAAACAGTCTACATTTACGACTGAGTAGACGTGCATGTAAGCTGGCAGATCAAGGCGAAAAGCATTCTCACCAATCTTCTCAAGTATCCTGAAGGGTCGATACCTGATAGGTTTTAGCTTTTTACCTTCGCCTTGGATCCTGTCCTTGCTGATATACAGCCAGACTTGGTCTCCAACTTGAAAACTATGCTCCATCCAATGCTTATCATGCCTAGCCTTGTACTTGGCCTGGCTCTTTTCCAGCTATTCCTGTACTGCCTAGTTGATCTCCTAGATCTGTTCAATGAACCTAGTTGCCTTGTCCACATCACTGTGCTTATCAACCATGGTGTCTTTACCAAAGACAAAATCCAAAGGAGACCTTGGTATGAAACCAAAACAGGTCTCAAAAGGAGATCTCTGTGTAGAAGAGTGTTTAGCTTTGTTGTAAGCATGCTACACATAGCACAAGTGCTCATCCCAAAGCTTAGGATGTTTGCTGCAATATCCTCTCAGTAGCTGGATCACCATCCTGTTAACTACTTCTGTCTGGCCATCTGTTTATGGATGAAAAGTTGTGCTTTTCTTTAATTTGGTGTCCATTAGTTCGCACGGACTAGACCAAAACCTCCCCACAAATCGGGTGTCTCAATCAGATACAATAGAAGTGGGTAATCCAAAATGAACCCATACATGTTCAAAGAATAATTTTGCAGTTTGTTCAGCTATGATCGGTTTACTAGAGGGTATCAAAATACACATTTTGCTTAACCTATCCACAACAACATATAGATAATCATGACCTTTCCTAGATTTAGGCAATCCTCCAACGAAATCCATGGAAATGCTTTCCCAAGGGTGAGAAGGAACTGGCAAGGGAATGTACAAACCTAGTTTT
Organism: Pinus taeda; assembly: GCA_000404065.3. Lineage (NCBI taxonomy): Eukaryota > Viridiplantae > Streptophyta > Pinopsida > Pinales > Pinaceae > Pinus > Pinus taeda. Next base: position 39,214 of record APFE030206637.1, on the reverse strand, counting down.
CTATTGTTGGGTTTGATTTTAGCACACATAGCACACCCCTTTACATATATAGAAACTGTCTCATTCATTTTCGGCCAATAGCAAAACCTTTGCAGCTGTGCAACTATTTTACTTACCCCAAAGTGACCTGATATCAAAGAAGTGTGAGCTTCCCTAATTATCTTTTTTCTCTTAGTTTGTGGAATGCAAAGTTTCCCACAATGATATAAGAGTCAGTCCTTCACATGATAGTCCAATTCTTCTACTCTTTTGGCTTGACTCAAAGTTGCATATACATCTTTAAAGCCCATATCCTGAGCATACTATTCTATGTAGCTTTCATGCAGCACAAAATTATGCTTAAGTATGGTAGATGGATTTATAATGGGTCTAGATAACATGTCTACAACCTTGTTATGTATGCCCTTTTTATACCTGATGACTGAATGAAACTGTTGTAGAAACCCCATCCATCTGTAATGTATTGATTGCTGCAATTTATTTTGGGAGTGTAGGTATTGAAGTGGTTGATGATCAGTATGTATTACTGTTGCCTTGCCCATTAAGTAATTTTCCACTTTTTCACACTCTGAACTAATGCATAAAATTCTTTATCATAGGTAGGATAGTTAACTACTGCAGGATTAAATGTCTCAGAATGATAACATATGGGTTTACTGTGCTGTGTCAACACTGCTCCCATGGCATAGTCACTGGCATCAGTTTCGATCCCAAATGGTCTTTGTAGATCTGGTAGTGCTAGTACAGGTGTTGTACTGATCTTTTCTTTCAAGGTTTTGAAGGCTTTCTGTTGTTTGCCTCCCAACTGAAACACCTTGTTCAATCCTGTCAAAGCATGTAAGGGAGCTGCAATTGAGGAAAAATTTGAAATGAACT
>APFE030206637.1:0-35473 GCA_000404065.3 Pinus taeda | reverse complement strand
ACGGACTCTTGTTCTTCCTACCAGCTCTGTGACCTTTGGTCTACAGTGGAAAGAGCCAACTGTGATGCTCAATCCAGATAGATTCCTCTATGGGAAGGTTTGAATCTTCAAGCTCTCTGGTGCTCGATGCTACCTGTGGTTAGCTCAACCCTTTGTCTCCTCTGCTTGGCTTTATTGTTCTTTGTGTTCAGCCCTCCTCTTAGGGTTCACTGTTCACTATCTCTCTGGTCGCTTGGACTCCTCTCAAAATCCTCCAACTCTCTCGACTGTCTCCGTTCATGGCTTTAACCATTCAATGCCTATGCCTATTTAGTTCCTCTCCCACCTGCGTCAATTTACCTTCTGCAGCTGTGCTTGGAGTTCCCTGTTTGGCGTCAACATGAATGCTCAGGCAATGCCACATGTCCCCATCTAACTGGTGCCAGCATGCTTCGTCGGCTCATTTCTTCGTTATGTCGCGGATACATTCTTTCTCCACCGTGGTGGTCAAACGGATTCCAAATCCTTTTAAATAACAGCTTATTTCCCTGTCGATTCTGCTTCTTTCTATCGGGCGCAATCTTAGTTGTCCGATCTAGGCTCCTCCAGATCCAACATCATATGCATGTCGAGCGCGGTTGACTTGCTCAACCATTAGCGCGCGATCACGGTGGTTCTTCTCTCACCTCCGCTACCACGCGTCGATCGCTGAGTGGAATCGCTCCACTTTCCTCCAAAACCTCTTACTGTTCAAGGGCACCCTGATCAATACTGCCGGTTTTCCAGAGCGCGGGTCCCACCTTTGTCCTTTAGCGCTTTTTCTTTCTCTGCTTGTGGTTCTCTGGCTCCCAACCTGACCAAGGGCTTAAGGCTTCTCCATTTCGGCCCTTTTCACCTAAGCACTAATTGCGCATCAAAAGCACCTCCTTTTCCTGATCTAGGGCTCCTAGGGGCTGTTTTGGCCTCATGCGCAGTCTCCATGGGCCTCGGTCAACATGCTCTGACCGAGGTCATCGTCGTTCCACATCGGCTGCCATGGCCACCGGTTCAAGGCATTTTTTGTTCGTTGTTTTGGAATTTTCAAGGATTTGTTCACTCGATAGAGTCAAGGTTCTTTGTCCGTTGTTTATGGATCCAATTTGGATCACCTCCATTGTATATGGGTGCCCAAACTGCTCTGTCATGGCTACCCTGGATGTGTTCACCACGGATGTCCTCCAATCCGTAGCCGAAACTACCTTCTACCTTCACGCTCATTCCACCTCATCTTCCTATTTGCACACCACCCTGGTGTGATTGTCACGCGTAGTGCTTCTTCCGTCACACCATGCCACTTATGCTCTATAATTGAAGGTCCACAGGGGTTGACGAAGTCCTCCTCCTTTGTTGTGCCGTCGTCTGTTGGCCGTTGATGTACCTTAGTTGTCACGTGTCGTAGTGATCTAATAATCATATTACAGTTCAGTGTTGTGAATTCATGCAATCGGTTCTGCCATCGTTCGATCTCCTCATCTAAATCTGAGGTGTAGGTATTATCGTGCTCCCATGAGATTCTCCTATCTGCTATGGGATTCACTCAATCCTGGTCTTGCACTGCTATATGGTAGATGTAGTCTAGTTCATCATCACTGTCTTCGTCGTGCACCAGTTCCATGTAGCGCGCTTCTTCGGCTAGGTCCAGCGGAACTATAATATGGAGTGACTTTTTCTCGAATGTCATCTTTCATCATTTTAAGTTGATGACCCCATTCATGTCTGTGGCCCAATCTATTCCTAGCAACGTAGGGTATGGATTACTATCATCGACAATTTCTATTACCTCAAAGTCTATCTACGTACTTACGCCTTCAATGTCGACTGTCACCCTTGCAACCTTCCCATCGGCAAGATCTTTTGCTGGTTGGCCATTCGTAGTTGAATAGGAGACCATTGTAGTCCGGGCCTTCCCATGCGTTCCCATGTTTTCTTAGGAAACACATTTTCATTCGACCCCAAATCCAGGATGACCTAATCCATCTCATACTCACCGATTTACGTCGTCATTCGCATCTCCCGCCCGGTGCACAGAGCATGTTTTCTCAGTTTCCAGACTACACGCAGCCCCCCTGATCCTACACACCTAGTGATCAACTCTTGTAGTCCTTTAACTACCTTATTGTCGTGTAGCAGCTTCATACATGTCTCTAAAAAGGTAGTAAGCATAGAGGGATCCATTCTAAGCTCAATTAGGTCCCTACTACCTGAAGTAGAGACTTCCGTGAAGCTCTTCTAAGCTTCCTTAGACGTCCCCTTCACCTGTTCCACCACAAAGTCAAGTTCCTTTGTAGGAGCATCGCGACCCTTCCCATCTTCTCTGAGTTGTTTCCTCGCATATCCCCCCATAGTTGCACCACTTCTTAGTACCATGTTTACGCTGGGGTCCTCTTCGCGTGGTTAAAAACTCATCATTTCAACATTTTGAGTTGGTGTAGGCTGTAGTACCCCCTTTTCACACATTTGGGCAATCAGTGTCAGACAATCTACCATTTTATGATCAAACTGCTCACAGTATGGACAAGATATTCTCGTTGTGTTAGTACAGTGGCACATGTAATGCCTCGGCCCTCCACAACTATAACAGATCAGTTGTCCACGCCCTCATCCAGGCCCCATTCCTCCTCTTCCTCACTCGCATCCTTGGAATCCATTGTGTGGCCCTGCAGCTAGGTCGAAACCCCGCACCTCAGTTTGCATTCGATACGCTGGGGTCCTCTCCATCATTAGATTGTATCTTCGACACGTTCGCTCGTCGTGACCCACTACTCTACAAAAGTTGTAGTACAAATACTACGGAGTCTGGGTATACTTCTACAATAGGTGACAGTTGTCTATTGCGTTCTTTCCTCCTACTTGACAAATTGCGCACCATAGCATGGGCACCGCACTTGGGCTTTCTTGTACCTCCGGCCTTAATGGCATCAGCCCCCCTCCCACCAGATAGTTCACGAATATGGGGCAGTGTTCCTTGTCGTGACCTTGACCTTTGCATTTGATACACCCCACTTCTGTACACACCTCCAGTCGAGGCGGCCTTTCTTTCTTCAAACTTTGTATTTCTAAGCATAGGTTTTCTAGTTGCATGTGGATTTTCTGAAATCCCAACCCAAGATCCTTTATTGGAGTTTCATGTAACCTCATTATTGTCTTTAATGCTTCCACTTGGGTTGAGATATTTTGCTCTAATAGCACCTTCCTCAAATTTGGTGTCAAAGATGCCACAAACCATGTGCAGGGTTGCGCATCCATCAGCGTCATGTTAGCCTCGCGGATTGTACTCTTCTATCTCTAATCCAAATCCCACAAGGTTTCCCCAGGTAGCATCATGATCTCCTTGAACCTGATGATTGATTGCGTCTCTGATTTTGGCCGGCTAAATTCTTTGTTCAATGCATCCTGGATCGTCGCTATTCCCACATTTGGGTGATCACTAGAGTACTTTATATACCATGTCAGCACAGGATCCTGAAGCACGCTTACCAGAGTATCATTTTTGATATTGTCATCCATTATGCCTTGGGCTTCCCATAAAGCCTTTGCCACAAACCAGAACTGATCTGGTTCCTCATTTCCTATGCCTTTAAATACCGGAAACTTGATCACACTTGCCATTCCAACACTCGGTGGTGGTGGAGGTGGGGTGGGAGAAGATGGATTCCATTTAGGTGAAGTGGGGGATTGCGTGGATGGCGGTGGTACAAGTGGAATGTGCTACTTTATCAATCAGACTGCACTTCTCAGAGAGAACCCTGTGAGCTCCTCCTCACTTTCTCATGAAATAGAAATGAGAGGACTGTTCTCTAATCCTTTAGTTCCATGGTAGCCTCTTCCAATCCACGTTACCCCAAACATCAATGGATGCACATAATCCTTTTCTCACATAACAACATTTTAATCCAAGTATTCAACAATTTGATGTACTTACCCCGAGGTCCTTGGAGAAAGCATCTTTCTACTTCGTTGTAACTCACAGTGGTGTCTATCGCAAATTTGGTGATAAACCCTCCTATTATTTGATCCAACCAATGATCTGTTGCCCATGCAATTTTATCTTCAGATGCTTCTAGCCCATGCCCCAATTCTAGAGTCCACATGATGGGCTGATCCAGTCTACACCTCCCTTGACTATCAATTAGCCTCGCGAACCACTCTATTGTGGCCACCAACAACCCCCCTCCTTATGAAGTGTTATTTCTAATACTAAATAAGTGGGGACCCTCGGTAAAAAATAAAAAAACTAGTTAGTCTTACATTTTTTTTTAGATTAAACTTACAACATGATGGACTCAAGAAAATACCTTGAAGAAATCTAAAAAGCTTAAGTTTCATAATGAAGAAAATTAAATTCACTCCTTAAGAGATATCGCATCGCGCAAAGAATGATAGGGTACCTTCTAATGAGTTAAAAATGATGAAAAACGCAAGATTGCGACGTGAAACCTCATCACATCGTAGAAACACTCACATTGAAAAACTCTAAAAAAAAATCGCCGATATGTGATATCGCATATCGCGCATCGCAAAAATCACATGAATCACACATAAGGATTATAACGATCTGTGATATTGCGATATTGCGATACTGCAACACTGTGACACTGCGATACCGTGATATTGCAAAGTTGCGATGTTGCAATATTACGATACTGCGACCTTGCGATAAAAAACAACACAATGATGTTGCGATTTGCGATTTGCGATACAGCGATCTGCGATATCACAAAGCAAAATCACAGGATCCCTCCATTGCAGTTGGTTCTGGCTCACTATTCGAGAAAACCTTTTCAGCCAAGAGTTGGTCATGTATTTTAATGCGAATTAATGAGTTATTGCCAGTTGTTAATGAAGTATGGTGTTGTGTTTTTCGAAGAAATAGCTCACGTAAGGTGGCATGTTTTTCATATCTTCGGCATTTAAAATTTTTCATGTCATTAGTCTTTTATCATTACTTCCACCTCAATGTAAACTGCAGGAAAGAAGGACGAAGCGTTATGCAAGGTAGTATGCAGAAAACTATGAGGAGGAAAGGCAACGCTCCAATGTACATTTCTGAAGGCACACCTAATCCACTTAAGGAAGAAAAAAAAAAGTCGCGGAACTCTTCTGAGGCATCTATCACAGATTTCTCATATACAGCCATGGTTGAATGAGTACTGAATGATGCTGATACCAGAAACAGACAGTTTAACTCTCAGGGTCAAGAGCTCACGGAATCACTATTTTTACAAATTTTGAGCTTTATACCAGATGAGAGAAAAAAGTGCAAGAGGCAAAAAAACGCATCAGGGAAGCCCGGATTAAGAAACAGAGGCAGTTTGTGACAATAATCGTGCATTACTAAGAAAAATTGTTCGAAAAGGAAGGCCCCTAGTTACTCAGTCATCTGCAAGCCCCAAAAATTGCAAGAAATCAACGATAGAAATAAACTGGAAATAGAAGACTAAAGGAAAAGCAGAAGCAGTCCAAAGGTTAACCAAGTTGAAATTGGATTTTTACCAGGCATACATGGTAATGATACGTATTCATTGGATGATTCTCAAGTATATCATCAATTTTACTGAGAAGATAATGCCAGCTCTTGTCGATTCTGTTTTCTTGACTCAACCAAAGACGGAAGACAGTCAGCCGAATCCACTCAGGAAAATACTGAATGCTTGCGACATTAAGGAGCATATTTAGAAATAGTTAGATAGTAGATTTAATTTTAGAAATAGTTTTTCCTAGAAAGAGGACGGTCATTTAAACCGAGTCCTCAATTTTTGTAAATAAGTTATTTAGTTAGTAGTATTTAAACCCTTCCCATGCATTTAGAGAAGGGTCCAGAAATTTATCAAAAACTTGTCCTTAGAACATGCACTTTTGCACCCTCAGAGGAGGTTCTGGTGAATGAATGGAACAAGGTTTATTTGATATTTGCATTTGATATCTTCTACTAATGTTGCACTTCTGTACTCTTAGTGGATGTTAAATCAAGGAAGATAAATCAATTCTCGCTGAAGACAGAGTTAGGACTAGTTATAAATGGACTTTTATCTCTTAACCATTTCTGCTTATGCGTTAAAGTTGATATTCCAGTTTCAATTGTTTATATATTACATCAGGATGTTTGATTTATCATTTGGAACTTTTGTACGGTGAAACTATTTTGTTATGTTTAGGTATGAATACGCTCATTTATGCATAAGTTTTCCAAACTGTTTTGTCTTACCTTCTCTTAATGTGTTTCTTCTTTATCGAATTCTTTCTTATGTAGCTGAAATGATCTTTATTACCAGTGTAATTGTTTTGAAATCCTTTAGATGCATAGAAGAAAGATCACACCCGGCTTAGCATAAATTCGTGTTTTTTTCTGTTTATTAGACATACATAGGATAGCATTAGATAGAATTGGATAGAAGATTTCATTTAGACACAGAAATACCCATCTTTCTCACACACACACACTGAATTGGGAAACTGGTCCCATATCCCCAGTCGGACCCGCTATAACAAACGGATAAGGAGCTGCCAACCAAGGTCCGAACCGGGCGGGTATCCCCCTTGTTGTTGACCCAATTTTCGGGGCCTTCAACACACTCATACAACTCTGTCGAGAAGGACGCGAAGAAGATCTCGTGGATTTCTGTGTATATGTAGTGATCCAGCCAGCTCTCCTCAAATATCCATGATTTCTATTTTCTTGCACCATAAACTAGTGAAGCTTCTGATCCAACCAATCTTCAAGTTATTTCTTCATAGGGTTCCAATGTTTTGACATCAGACATCCCTTAGGCAGAACCCAGTCCTAACAACGGAACCATTTGTTGGCTTGTTGGGGCCTGACCCAGGTTCGGAAGAGTTATTAGCCAAACAAATCTCGCACTACTGGCCCTTTCAGTAATAGTCTGTAGAGCGCGGACTGAAGTCTCACCCGAGGTAGTAGGGGAGGGTATTGGAACCAAGTTTCTGTACACTTGGGATGCCTTGATGTGGTCTAGAGGGTTGTGAACTTTTTTACGCTCCTGCACTATTCTGCACAGGTCTCCGTCCTTCGCATAGATACGTGCCAGTTACTTCTCAGATCTTATTATTTATATGAATTTATTACATATCTGATTCTCTTCTTAAAGTCTTTAAGCAAACAATTAACAATAAAACCCTGTGCGCACATTCATAATTCTTAAAGACAGTGCATAAATCTAGACATAAGAAACAAATAGATTCATGGTAAAGCACACAATGATTCAGAAATTCTCATCTTTATTTATCTTCTTCTCAATACAACTAGATCTGCCCTGCGCACTTAGCTGCAGGGGTCCGCGCACATAGCTACAGAGCCTCTATCAATCTACCAACACCCTTGACTCGGATTTACAGATGTAGAAAGAATATTGCCTTCATAAACCCATAGCATTCTAGATCAAAACCAAGAACTGACTTCTAACCATAGAGCCTTGCTCTATTTATACATTTTCATGGTCCGCAAACCATGGGCATGCCGACTCACTTTTTATTTTCTTACATTATTTTTGGGCAGACAACCCTTTCACTTGATTCCTTACAATTCACGCTCCATGCACCTTGTGGAGCCTTTACCATACTTTTACCCAAAATTGTGGGCTTTGAGCCCCAAAACCGTTACGCGGGGCCTTTGCTACCCAACAATGACCCTACTTCTAGTCACAAACTAACGGAATATGGATGCTAGCAAAGGAGAGTCAGTGGATCCTACAGTATACAGGCACCTCGTTGGATCATTTTTGTACTTGGTTAAAACATGACTTGATATTTGTCTTACAGTCAACTAATTGATTTAGTTCATAGTGGAGCAGACCAAAGTACATTGGGTTGTTTCAAAGCATGTGTTGTGATATATCATAGGCATAGAAAACTATGGATTATGGTATAGAAAAGTTGATGGAGTGAGGCTTGAGGGCTTCATAGATGCAGATTGGGAATTGAGCTCCACAGACAGGAAGACTATTTCAAGTGGCATCTTTAGAATTGGTTTAGCAATTTTTTCTTGGTACAACAAGAAGCATCGATCAATTACACGCAGTTCAATAGAGGGAAAGTACGGGTTTGTAGTCAAGTAGCTTGTGAGGCTATTTGGATGAGGAAGTTACATGTGGGACTTTTTAGACAAAGGAAGGATCCTCCCATGATGCATTGCGATAATCAAAGTTACATCAGGCTCTCTGAGAACCATGTGTTTCATGATCGCTCAATGCATATCGAGATACAATATCACTATCTTAGATATTATGTGTAGAAGGGGATAGTGAATCTACCATACATTCCAATAGGGGAGAAGATAATAGACATCTTAACCAAGTCATTAGGAAGATTTAGTTTTTTTCATCACAAAGATAAGTTGGGAATTATTCAAAATCCCTTCCTCACTAAGAGGGAGTGTTGAAAAATAGTGAAATAATGGATTCCCTGATTTTTTCCTTAATTAAAGTAATTGATTTTCATTTATTCTTAGCCATATACAAGTTTCAGTGACGTGGACAATTTTTACTTAGTCATGTACAAGTTCCAGTTTGACTAGTGTGAGTTTGTGGAAGACTGAGTTAATTGTCTTCTAGTGTGAGTAGTTTTGGGAACTAAAAGAATTATTGGAGTTAGCCTCCTAAATTTTAGGAGGGACTAGTTAACAAGTTGTGTTAACTATTGTCAACTAGAAAAGCACTAGCTCATCTTTCCAAACATAGAAATTACTAACAATAGCCTATTCAATGTGCTTATAAGGAGATAGAAGACACACTTTGTAATCATTATTTAGCATGAGGTTGTGGCAAGTGAGATTGTGAGAGAAATGAACCAATACATTTTTTCTTGTGTGCGCTTTTGGAGGAGAATTTCCTTTGGGAATTGTGCACAAAATAGGATAAAATTCCTATTATTTAGGAGGTCGAGTGTTAGCCAATAGGGGCATATTTCCTAATGAATGTGTAAGTATTTCGAGCCTTAGTGTGATATGGTTGAGGGAAATAGATCAACAATATTGTAGGTTTGTTTCAAGCCCAATTCAAGGATAAGAGATCAGTTTGTAATCCCTTTTGAAGCAAGTTTATTTGTAATAGATTTGTAGCTTATTCTTCTTCAATAAAATTCTCTAGAAAGTGAGGGTTTTCCCAATTGGGTTCTCTAGAAAAATTTTGTTGTTATATTGTGTGAATTGTGCTTCTATTTTTATTCTTATTCCGCTACAAATCTGGTAGAGAAATTATCTATTTAATATGATTTTTTTTTTTTAGATCATTCTTATTAGTAGATCAGAATTTCGTGAATTTTCTACATGAATTTATGAAACATAGAAATGGTACCTATTGTAGGAAGACAAAATTCCTTCATTTCTTACATTTTAAACTAGAGATAATTTTATTTGTATTTTGAATATTGAATAATTTAAAAGTTGGAATTCCATGTCAACAACCATTGTGTTTAGCTAGAACATTTTAATAGAATTATGGTGATCTCTTGCCCCAACCTTAAATTTGAGCAGCCCAAGGTGCCTATTTTCCATCATGTATGAGAATTCAAGTAAAGCCATATATATCAGAAACCGGGGCATATATCTAAAAATAGTATTTTATCCTAACAATATCTACTAAAAAATTTTTATGAGAACATGCCAAGAATGACCCAGCAAGTATCAAATTATCATAATGAAAGAGAAAAGTAACAGAAAAATATATTTCCAATGCAATAAAGTGCTTGTAAGACTCAATGAAAACTAAGGCAGAGATGCCAACATATCAATATTATAAGAATCATCAAACGATTTGCTCATTATATTAGATAGCCTTACATTGATGAAAACAACCACTGATTCTCTTGCTATTGCCTTTGCAAGCAATCCTTTCCTAGTTCCAGGAAGGCCATATAATAAAACACCTTTTGGAGGACTGGGGAGATTCCACTAGCCAAAAAAAATTAGGCCTTTGTAATGGAAGAATAACCAACTCATAAAGTTCCTATCTAACCATTTCTAAACCTCCAATTGAGTCAAAGTCTACATGAATTTAATATGTATTTATAACATCACAAGCTAGCACAGCCTATAAGAGAAAGGAATCATAATCCTTAAAACACGGTTGTAACAATCAAACTAGAACAAAAATAAGGATATCGTGAATAGAAAAATACTATATGTGTGATAGCATTGGGATGTGTAGCTAAACAAATATTGATAAGTCTATATGGATATAAAAATTATTAACCTTAAAAATCTCTCCCATCCATATATAGCATGCAAAGATAGAATGGGATCAACAATTTATATTCACATATTTACAAATGGGTAAATTTTGTCATAATGAAACTTATAGCTAAAATCCCACCAAATCACATTTGTAGCAGTAATATAGAGTGGTGTGATCATTATTGCAAGGTATAAATTAAAACTTAAGGGGAAAAAAATTACAATCCGGAAACAAATTTTAGAATTTTTAGAAAATTTATCCATGAAGGAACACAAAATATTTAAGTTGTGGGGGATGGGGGCTAGGATTTGGAATTTTATTCACAAAATCCATAGCAGCAACCCCGAGAGAACAATTTCAAGAGAATAAATGATTACTATATTCAGGGTTTGTTCCATGGGGTTATGTTTTATTAGAAAATATGGTGATGTGGAAGGCCACCTACCAAAGTCCAATTCCCCAAAGACATAAACAAGCAATTGGGGACATATATTTTGATAGAAGAGTACCCCCTGACATTAAAACTTATGAAGAAAGTGCATGTTAGTATTAATTCACCTTTTGAGGGCCCTCATGCCAATCGAAATATGATTTGTATTTAAACAAGAATGCAACAAAATACAGAGATAACTATATACACAAAGATGCAGTGGAAATAATACTTCATTACATTAATGTAAAATATTGAAATATGCTTACAAACAGAAATGGAAATAAACCAACTAGGGCGATGGTAGCATATCTCTGAGAAGAGATGTGGCGGCTACATGCCTCTGGACTATGTTACGATGAGGCTCCAAGGCCTATTTATTGTTGAGAAACAATGGAAAACCCTAAACATCCAAAAACCTAATCCTAGAAGATGAAACGCCAAACTGTGGGTCCCGTTTGGGTAAATTGGTACATCAACTTCTCAGGGTCGTAACTTTGCGGTCTTCGTTTTATGCACACAGTATCTCCTTAGAAAGATCTATCCAGGAACTACAACTTTGGGAAGAGCAACATCAGTCCATGGACCCATGTTGCTCCCAGTTTTCCCAAAAAACGTTGTTTAGGGCCTCAAAAAAGCTCCGGAAGTTCAGGACTTGAAAAACTGCTAAAAATAGTAAATTGTCCTACAATTAAGGAAACTGAAAAGTTGAAGGAAACAATGGTGGTGGTCCAAATGGACTTGGTAGGTGGCCACTAATATCCACCTAGATCATTCCCCCCTCCACGCCCCCTTAGGAAGTAATGGTCCCCATTGCGTTGAGTTCCTCCATGAGATGAGGAAACTTTTGTTGAACTTGGTCCCTAGTGAGCCACTTTCCCTGGTGAAGGAGTTGGCCTGCTTTAACAACTTGATACAAGTGGATATTTTTCTAGTGTGTGTGCTTGATTTGTGTGTCCATGATCTGATCAGTTTCAGCTTGCTCCATGCAATCTGGATTTAACTCTGTGGGTGTGAGTTGTTCTGCAATGTCAGATGTGTCTAGTAATGATGGAAAGTATGGTCGAAGGCGATCCACATTGAACACTGGGTGCAGGCCAAGGAATGGGGGAATACTAAGCTCAAATGCATTGTCTCCCATAGCCTCGGTAATGGCATAAGGACCATATCGGAGTGGTCTGAGTTTCTCATAGGCTCCGGTAAGGCGTTCCTTTTGCAAATGCAACTGGACTTTGTCGCCCACCTAAAACTTGTGTGGCACCCGATGTTGATCATGTTGCTGCTTGTACTTGGGATTTGATTTCTCCATAATGTCATGGACTTGTTGGTGAATATGTTGGATGTGCTCAATGAAGTTTTTTTCCTTATATGTTTCAGATTGGACATGAGCTGAATCTACGTGAGTAGCTGCAACTAGCATGGCCACATCAATGGGACACAGTGGCTAGAATCCCAAGCCCACCTGAAAAGGGCTATGGCTAGTCGAGTTGTGGAGAGCTTGATTCTAGCTATGTTGAACATAGGGGAGGCTCTCGTCCCATGTCCGTGGATGCTTTGAGTTGTACATGCGCAGAATCTGTACGATCATCCTGTTGACAACCTCTATCTGGCCATCAGTTTGAGGATGGACGGTTGTGGACTTAGTGAGTTTGGTGTCGAGCATCGACCAGAGATTGGACCAAAATGTACTAAGGAACCTGTTATATTGATCTAAGATGATAGACTGTGGGATCCCAAAGTGTACCCACACTCATTCAAAGAAGAGTTTAGCAGTGGTTTTTGCTATGATATTCTTCTTGCAGGCGGCCATAATGGCCATCTTCGAGAACTTGTCGATGACCACAAAAACACAGTCATTTCCATGCTTAGTGGAAGGAAGACCTGACATGTAATCTATGGAGATGGATTCCCAAGGTAGACTAGGGGTAGGTAGAAGGGTATAGAGGCCTTGCTTCTTGATGGTCAGTTTGGCAATGGTGTAGATAGTGCATGATCTAATGCACTTCCTGACATCATGTCAAAGATTCGACCAATAGAAATAATTCTACAGTACTACCACCATTTTCTCGACCCTGAAATGTCTAGCAGCCTAACTTTAGCGTGCTTCCCAAATCACCTTGGCATGCTCATTTGAGGGAACACAAAGGTGACCTAGGTGGCATAACAGGGCATCCTGGAGGTGAAAATTTGGAACATGCTGACCCTCCAAGAGTGTCTGGTATGTGTGGCCGAATTCTGGGTCACTTTTGTAGAGAAGTAGCCAACTAGAAGTCTCATGCCCATAAGAGTTGAGCACAATGGTTAACGCCATGATCGGTGGTCGACGAAGGTAATTTGCAACATTATTGGTGCTACCCTTCTTATACTTGATATTCAAATGGAACTGTTGTAGGTATGTGGACCACTTCTAATGGTGATCATTCTGCAATTTCCCTTGGGTTTGTGTGAACTACAAGGGTTGGTGGTGTTAGTGCATAGATTTACCTCAGGCTGAAAAGGTAGGATCTAGGGCCAACATCAAACCACGCTCAGCCTGGTAGCTAGCCCTACCAGGTCAGGAGAAGGCTCTCTTCGGGTCAATGTCAGCTAATTATGATCACTAAAGGCTTGAGATGACTGATTTGATTACTGATCTTAGGCTAGGTATAGGTACAAAGAATTTTGATTGGATAAAATTATGTTTTTGTTGGCTCTAATGAAAAGGCAAATCTTGGGTGCAGGGAATGAGGCTTAGTCTTGCAGAGATCTCAATGGGGCAAGGTAGGCAACTGTTTTTGACACTTCAAACCGAATGAGATGGATGGATTAGATAGAGGAGGAGTTGAAGAGGGCAAGAGAAGCCATGGATCCTCTCCAAATAGTTGAAAATATCAAAAGCTAAAGCAAGCTTCAAGTAGAGCACTGCAATTTCAATGTATTCTACTTACACTCTTGTTCGATTTAGCTGAGAAGAAATAAGAGAGAAATGATATACATAACACATGAATCAATTCATAAAGACATAAGAAAGCATTGTACCAAAACAAATGCCACAGGGATCCCAAAGAATACTGCAAACCCTGGTCTCAATTCCTTAGCCAAAATGCTAATATGAGTGTACAATGAAGCTCCTTTCTTTCTCAAGAGTCCAACCATGCTAATGACTGAAAAACTACATAATATAGACAAACCATAGCTCATCCTAGCCTCTAGGGGTTGAGCTCACATGTTTAGGATTTGTTCCCACTGATTCTAAACTAGGAACTACAAATCAGGCAATGAAACAGCATGCCTCTAGAAACAATCGAACTAATTCATTTAGTTTCAAACAAACTTCAAACTAATGAATCTACCAAAATAAGTGAAAATTTGACATATTTACATCATAATCCATCAATTTACATGAAATTACATCACCATTTGACATTAAGAAAGTGAAAAAGTCAAACTGGCCAAAAGTGGGCGAAAAACAGAGCAATACTTGGTCCGACTGGCAATTTTTCCCCTATGCACCGCGCCTAATTCTTTATGCGCCGCGCCTGTTTGGACCCACTTTTGGAGCCCTTCTCCGTGTCCAAATTAGCTCCAAGTATGCTTGTTGGAAAGGTCTTCCTATCTAATTTCCAACCCAAGTAGAATTTTTCAATTTGGCCTTCAGTTTTCCTATCAAATATCAAATATCCCAAGACTGCTTCCTGTGTGTCAAAATAGGGGCAGTAAGGTCATTTTTTAAGTGTTTTTGACCCTTTTGAGGGCTCAAAACCTACCCAAATTTCTTGGCCATGTGTAGGAAAACATAATTCTCCATGCCAAATCCAAATATGCTAATTTTTTGTGATTTGGATCCTCTTAGAAAAAGCGAACACCATGTGGCGCAGCGCATAAGGCAGAATTTCCTGTTTTTGTGCCAAAAAATTTCAAAAATGCAAACAATGCTCCAATTTTTTTGAAATTTGGGCTGAGTCTTCTCTATCAAGAGCTATGTTGGGCCAAAGAAGCCTCAGCCAATATCCGAAATCGATCATGCTCCTTTCGCCTCTTTGAAGCCTTCTTCAATTTTGCCTTTAAACTCCTTATTTGCACCTTGCAAACCTTGTTCCTCGCCATGTAATGAAAAGCCATGTGTCTCAGCAAGTTTTTCTCCTTGTTAGCCTTCTCCAACAACATCTTTAAGTGGATATTGACACTCTCGAGCCAAGACTCCTGATCGGCATTGATCTCTTGCTCAAGTGAAGTGAACTCCACCCTCCTTCTTTGGGCAGCTTGGCGATTCTCCCTAATGTTTTGTAACTCCATGATCACCTTTTGATCTTCAAGCTGCTTATTCTTTTTCTCCAATTATTTTATAATCCACTCAGCCCTCTCCAAGTTGAGGGAGTAGACCTTGATGTCTTTCTGCTGCTCTTGGATGATTTCTTTGAGATTTGTGCTTTGTGGGCCCATGTTTGTATCATCATCCTCAATAAGAACAAAGTCCCGCTCACCTGAAGGCCCCTCATCCTGCATTGGCCTCTTGCCTTTGTCCTGAACCTGTGGTGCTAATGATGGAAGCAAGACCCCTTCCACCCCAGGTGGAGATAATACTCGCTTTTCTACTGCGAATAACTGCCTAGTGCCCTTCTGATAAGTGATAAACACAGGCATACTGGCGACCTGTGTCTCATAACCCTCATGCTGATAAGAAGGTCTACCTATCTCATGCAAAGCCTCTAAAGGTCCCTGAGGAGCTGTGAAAAACTCACGAGAGATGAAATCCTCTCAAGTGATACCCTGTAAGCCAAGCTGATGGATGACCATAATTTTGATGAGAGAAAAATGGCAAATACTGTTGAACTACTGCTGAGGAGTTTTGTGCTACACTAGAGTGGTCATCCTTTTGATATTTCGGCACATGAAGTAAGGGATGTTCATCATCCGTACCCAGGTAAAATGCATCAACAGCCTGATATGATAAGCAGACAAATGGGAGAACCATCCCTCACAGCTGAAATATTTCATGATCAGTTTCATTAAAGGAGCATATTCATCTCTGAGGTACCGAAAAGGAAACACTCTCTTGAGCTGTCTCAAAAAGCCAGGTTTGATGTACGGTTCATAATGTTGCCGGTCAATTTGTTGCATCTTGTTCCATTGCTCTCCGATGTTGGGAATATCGGTTGCTAGTGAAATGGATTCTAGTGTTAATGTGAAAGTGACACCAGCTAGAGTGGCTTGAACATCATGTAAATGCAGCACAAATAAGCGTGCCAACTCATGGTGAAACTGAATGCTAGCAACCTTCTCACAAAATTCATAACAGGATTGGTGTTGGAAACAAGAGATGGCAAGTGGGCAGGCTTGTAACTCAGCAAGAGTGGTTGGTTCTTCTCGAATATGTTTGCCACCTCTATGAGGCCTCTTGGGTGCATGTACCTTTATTGGTGAGTCATTGTGGGTCTCCTCTTCATAATCATATGAAGGATCCGATGCCATCTCTACTAGTGGATAAACTGTCTTGGAGTTGCCTTAAGGAGAAATAGGTGAGCTATGATGTTTGAATTTTTCCACCAAGGGAAAATAGTGATATAGGGGATTGTAGGGGCAGGGAAAAATGAAGGATTTTAGGGATTGTTTGGGTGGAATTAGGGAATGATTTAGGAATTTTTTGGTATGGGGTTAGGGTTTGGGAGTTTGTATTTACGTATAGGAAATTGGAATAGGGTTATGGAATTAGTGAATTTAGGGGTATGTGATTTTGAGGAATAGGGGAAACAAGGGAAATATGGAATAAGGGAGTGATGAGGTGATGGGATACTTGGTAGCATAACAGTCAATACAAAACCCTAGTAGCAATCTCCTTTGAAAATTTTGAAGAGGTAGGGTTTGTTTTCCTTTCAAAATTCACCATGCAACAAACACCAAACAACCATCAAATTTGTATGAGAAGCAATGGTAAAGGGTCAACCTACTTGTATCAATGACAATCCATGCGTTTTGGGCGTTTTGGAGCAAGTGTTTGAAATTTCGGGCTTGCTGGCTGTGTGTGTCGTGCATAAAACCCAATGTGTCACGCCTAGTGTATGTGTCGTGCATAAAACCCAATGTGTCACGCCTAGTGTATGTGTCGTGCCTGTGAAAAATAGAACTGGAGGTTGAGGCCCAGTGCGCCACGCCAGCTGTATGCGTTGCGCCTCCTGCCCAGTGCACCGCGCCTCTGCTTTTTGGCAATTTTTTCTCCAACTTTGCCTTGTTCGCCTTAAAACGACTTTGCTTTGCTTCCACTTTGCAAATGAACTTTTCAAATGAAGAAATGGCTTATAAACAAGGAGATTTTAAATTTTGGGCTCATAAAACCCATTTTTACAATGTTTTGAAATGACTTTATTTTTTAAACTTTGTTTTTGGATTTTTTCACTTCTTTTTAGCTTTGTGATGAACAAAATGACCTGTGCTTTTCTTGTTTTGCAGGTGTTGGAGCTATGGTGGCTAGGTAAAGTGACCAGGGTTTCAGGGGAAGTAATTTACATATGAAGGAAATAACATTACATGATTATTGTACAATAAAAACAATAATACTTTGTTTTTCGTCAAAACTCTGTTTTGAGGAAAGACACATCTCTGAACACTTGATGACGAATCTTATTGATGCTGGAACCTCCTCATGTGCCTACTGGTTTTTATTGGACACTAAGAAACACTTTTTGATGAAACCCTAATGAAACCCTAGACCTAAAGGACAATGGAACCCTAAAAAGACTTTTGCAACCTTTAAGACAAAAAGAAGACTGTATATGCTTTTTAATGAGCAAACATGGACCAGCAGGTAAATGACATGAGGGAAACTCTAGGAAAGCCACTCCCATCAGATGATCCATGCGCCTAATGGAATGTAGATGACTGGGCGGGACACCTAATATGAAATGCAACAAGAGGATTTGATCTCTAACAGAGGGATGAAGATACCGACACTAACAAGTGGTATGTGTGGATGACCGTTTCCTTCCCCAAAATGTAATACTTCCATTGTTGGTAGGCCTGCACAATGGAATACATCTCTTTGTCATAAGTGGGATACTTCCAGACTGTGTCTGAAAGTGTCTCACTGTGATATGCCACTAGATGCCCGTGTTGAGTAAGGACTGCCCCAATAGCATAGTCAAAGGCATCTGTCTCGACCTCAAATGGTTGTTGCAACTCTAGTAATGCGAGCATGGGTGCTATGTAGAGGTGATCTTTCAACTCTGTGAATGCCCTCTGTTGAGATTCAAACCAAAAGAATTTTTCTTTTCCTCCTCCTTGGTTACTTGACTCAAGGGCCAAGTGATATGAGAAAATCCCAACACAAACCTGCGGTAGAAGTTGGCAAGACTTAGAAAGTTGTGGAGCTCTATCAAAGTGGTTGGAGATGGCCAATCTCGAATGACTTGGATCTTGGATGGATCCACATGCACCACCTGTTCATCAATAATCTATCCAAGATACTAAACCTGGGTCATGCCAAAGGTGCATTTCTCCAAATTGGCACATAATTTCTGTTGCCGCAGTGTTTGGAGAACTTGTCGGATGTGGTGGAGGTGCTCTTCCCATCTCTAGCTGAAGATCAGGATGTCATCCAAGTATACTGCTACAAATGATTTGGTGAATGGCCACAAGATGTCATCCATTAGCCTCATGAAGGTTGCAGGAGCATTCGTCAATCTGAAAGACATCACCAACCATTTGAACAGGCCCTCCTTGGATTTTAAGGCAATCTTCCACACATCAGAGGGTTCGATTGGTACCTGGTGATATCCTGACTTAAAATTGATCTTACTGAAATATTTTTCCCCCTTCAATTGGTCCAAGAGGTCATCAATCCATGGGATCAGGTTCCTATTAGGGACAATGATCTTGTTCAGCACCCGATACTTAATATAGAGTCTCCAAGTCCCATCATTCTTCTGTACCAACACGATCGGTCTCCCATAGGGTGATGAACTTGGACAAATGTGACCTTTCTACAATAGCTCCTGAATCTACCTCTTGATTTCATCATTCTCTAGAACGAAGCATGGATAGACTGGTCCACTCCGAAACAACGCACCTAGGGTCATATCAATGGACTGCTTGACCTGACAGTGCAGAGGAACCCCTGCGGGGGAGGTGAAGATGTCCTCATACTCCTCCACAACCTTTTCCATCTGTAGTTGTCATGCAGAGCGGCCCTGTCTAGAGGTCATGGCCACCGTCTTCTTCTTTCCTTGAGGGCGTATCATCAGGAAAACAAATTTACTAGTTTTGGTAATGAGCTTACTGCATTATTTTGCAGTAATGAAAGAGATGGTGGTAGGTGGTGCTACCTCTGATATCCTATACAAGTTAGTTCCAAAAGTAACAATAATAACATGGGGCCTTGATTCATACACATGATGTCACTTCCATAACTATGGTTGTCCTAGTAATACATCACAAACTTCAAGGGGATCAATGTCACACAATACCTCATCCGTGAAGGGCTTGATGTTGTATGGAAGGTAAAACTACTAGCTCACGCGAAAATCCCATCCTTGGTGAAGCCACCCAATGGTGTACGGTTGTGTATGTGTTGTGGTCGATAAGCCCAGCCGCTTCATGACCTCTACCGAAATGAGGTTCTTTTGGCTCCCACTATCGATAATGAACTGTAGCGGGGATCCCTTTACCCACATATCGGAGTGGAAGAGACGGTCCTCCTCCTCTAGATATTTGGGTTCCTCCTTCTGGATATTCGTGGTGGCAACAGTGGCGTTGGGCTCTGCATCGATAATCTACTTCCCTTTGTCATTTCCCTTGTCGGGTTCTGACTTAGAGTTGAAACTTGCATCCGATTCTGAAACCTTTAGCTCAGCCACTAGTGACTTCTTGGCCCGACACTCACTTGTGTTGTGAGTGGACCTCTTATGGAGCTCACACCACTTTCCAGTGTCCTTTTTTAGCTTCGCAGCACTGTTCTTTCCTTGTAGCTTTGGTGGGTTGTCTTGGGCTACCCTGCCATGGCTTTTTCCTTTGTTTTGTGATTTGGGGGCACCTTTCCCTTGCTTCGAATTCGTAGATCCAAAGTCTCACTTCTTCTATTTAAACTTTTTCTCAACCCTAATGACATATCAGTATGCAATTCCAAGCAAGGATATGTTTAGGAATTCTATTTCTTCTTGGATGTACTTATGTAGGTAGCTGCGGTATTTGAGTACCAAATGCTGCTCCGAATACTTGATAACCAACTTTGTGTGAAGGGTATGGAAAATATTGGTGAACTCCGGCACGTCTTGGTCCCTTCCCTACCACAGCATGGTCCACTTTATGTATTGATCCTCATAGCTTTCAATAGGGTAGTATTGCTCCTTGATGGCATCTCGAAATGAATTCCAAGTGGGTGTGACCGAAAATAGTGAGCCTATAATTTCATCCTTATGCTCGCAATAGGTTTCCCACCAGTCCTTGACATGAGGGGCTACTTTAAGAAGAGAGAAAATAATATTTTCCCGACTGGAAAAATCATGAACAGAAAAATAACCCTCTGGCAAATTTAACCATTTATTGACAACATCTGCGTATATCTGACCCTTGAATTTGGGGATTTCAAAATTAACTTGTACCTTAAATGGTGTGGCGTTTCCAGAGTAGCTGTTGGAAGCCGATGCGTCACCCCTGGGTAGCCAGTGAAGGAACTGGGCAAAGTTGTCCATCACCGCATTCCTTTGTTTCTTGAGGGCTTCTTCAAGCAAGATTTTGATAGGATCTCCCACCCCCTCATCTTTGTTTTCATCCTCCATGGGAGGCCATCGGGATTTGCAAGGTTGGTCTTGCAAAGGTTCGACTAGTTCAAGCCCTAACTCCTTATATCCCGACGTCGTTAGGGACATGCAAAGAAAAACAGAGAAAAAAAGTAGACCGCTCTAATACCATTGATCTGGATTTAAACAGGAACACAACAAAATACAGAGGTAACCATATACACAAATATGCAGCAGAAATAATACTTCATTACATGAATGTAAAATACTGAAATATGCTTACAAATATAAATGGAAATAGACTAGCTAGGGCGATGGTAGCTTATCTCTGAGAAGAGATGTGGCAGCTACATGCCTTTCATTTGTGTTACAATGAGGCTCCAAGGCCTGTTTATTATTGAGAAACAATGGAAAACCCTAAACATCCAAAAACCTAACCCTAGAAGATGAAACGCCAAACTGTGGGCCCTGTTAGGGTGAATTAGTACATCAACTTCTTGGGGTCGTAATTTTGGCATACGATCTTTGTTTGACACACATAGTATCTCATTGGAAAGATCTATCCGAGAAATACAACTCTAGGAAGAGAAACATGGGTTTGACCCATGTTGCTCCCATTTTTCCCAAAAAAACATCGTTTAGGGCCTCAAATGGCTCCAGAAGTTCAGGACTCGAAAAACTGCTAAAAATAGTAAATTGTGCTACAATTAAGGGAACTGAAAAGCTGAAGGAAACAATGGTGGGGGTCCAAGTGGACTTGGTAGGTGGCCACCAATATCCACCTGGATCAAAATAGGATGCTTCTTGTGCTCGAATTATTAAGACCAATTGCAATTCTTCGAGATTCTAGGGGAAGAATTTTCTTATAGCAAAGGTTTGGGACCTTAAATTTTGAAACAAAATTTATAGAATTTAGGGTTAGAAATCCAAAGGTAGGAATACTGACCAAACAAAATTAATGTAAATTACCTTGGATGACAAAAAAAGTAAATGACCAATCAATTCAAAGTCTGAAATCAAAACCAATGTATGAGAAGAAATAAACCAAAATGTTATGGTATGAATATGGGTAAATGGTAAATATAAACAATGATTCATCTATATGGGGATTGAGGTAAAATCCAAAATTTATGTATCTGGGGATTGAGGTAAAATCCAACATTTATGTGTACATCCTTCAATTCAGTTTTCAAGGGTTGATGTTATAAATATAGATTTGGCCATTCAAATTCATATATCTTCTTTGGTTCTGATTAGGGAATAAGAATTTTCAAGTATTGATAAAAAGGGTTTCTAATGAATACTTCATAAGGATTTGTGAGAATCTGAGGTTGACCAAAACGTTTTGTGATTTACTTCTCTTATTTTGTCATCTTTATTGAGTTGTCTTTGTTAGGAATGAGATTCTTCACGCCTATATCTAGAACCAGAAAGCTTATAGAAATGTGAATGGTGTATAATATCAATTCTTGTGCAAATGAAGCTTGATTAGGTGCCATGTTTGAAAACTACCTATGAAGCGATACAGAATGCATGATTATATAATGACAAGAAATCATGCGTAAATATGAATAGAGACACAATTTGTATATCGTAAATGTTAGTTTAGGCATATATTTTGTTTCACAAAGAAGAAAATCACTATATGTTGAAATTAGGGCATTGCTATTTGGTTTGGTGCTTGAATAAGATAAAGAATAATTTTAAAATGTTCCACACAACTAAGGTGTTACTCTTGAAAGGGTAGTTGATTACAAACTTTATTGGTTATGGTTAGTTGAGGTAATGGAATTTCTGGAAGATGTTTTTGGGGCTTTTAGGGGTCAACAATGGCCATCATAATTAGTGCAGGGAAGAATTTATAGATAGGTTTATATTTATTTTAAAATTTTTAAAATTGATAGCGATAAGCATAATTATTAAAGTAAGGAAGGTATAAACATATTTATAGGTACATTTGGTGTTGTTGTTGTTGTTGTTGTTTTTGTTTTTGTTTTTTTTCTTGTTTTTTGCAATGTTAAATTAGGTGTTAATTTAATACTAAGGAAGATGGTTTTCTTTTATATTATCCATAATGTATTCTTCTCCTTACAAGTATTCTTCATAATGTATTTGACCCAGCTATAAGCCCACTCCCATTTGACTCAATTGTAAGCCTTTGAATTTAGTTCCTTATGAATGTGATCAAAAGATATAACCTTGAAGATTCTAATCAGCTTCATAACTTTAATCATCTATTGATCCAATAAAAAAATGTTTAAGGAAGTATAACCTTTCATCCAATCTATAACAACCTTTGAATCCCCTATCACTTCTAAGTTTAGATTGTTGAAGTGACACAATTAAAATGACTAACATAAACGACTAATTCATATTATTGTATACTGGTTATGTAGTCATATTTTTGTTCTTAGACTAAATTAGTCATTCACATTAGTCATTTTTAGTTGTATTACTTATTATCTAGTCTCATACTTTAACCTGAGACTAAATTAGTCTCTTATGTTAGTCGTTTTTAATTGGATCACTTAATATTTCTCATTTTAGGTAGTATTTCACTTAAAAATTTTGGTGACTAACATCTTTAGTCACCTAGTCACTAATTTCATCATTTTCTACTAGTGGACTATATGGCAAGAATAATTCTTCTCACTTCTAGTTGGATTGGGTTCCCGTTATGCAAATGACATTACATGGTTTACTTTTTCTACTGAGTTAATACCATATTTGATAACCTCTATATGCACATTAGGCCTTTTCTTAAGATCAAAGTAAAAGGAAATCTGTCTTTTTATATGTCAACCTATCTAGGTGACACCATTCTCATTCACACTCCTTTCCCCTTGATGAATTAGCATTGGATTTCTAGTTTTGGACGTATACATATCTATCGTTCCAAATTGTCGGAATAAAATTCCAAAGAAAACACCTATGAAATTTATCATTATATAATAATCCCTTTCCATGAGAGAATTATTAGTTCCCTACCGCCTAGGTTTACAAATGAAATATGAAAGGTTTGGAGCAAATAGGGGATTGGTATGAAGAAGAAATATTTTATTATACAAAATTTTTGGATGTATTTCCCTCCTAATTAATTACATAGGTTTTTGATGGAATAAAGAATTACTGGTTGGGGGGGGGGTGTGAATCAATAATGTTGAGACTCTTAATTATTTTTTCTAAATATGATTTCAGTGCTTTTTATTTTATGTTACTTATGAGAGAATTTATTCATAAGGAAAGTAAACAACAAGTTTAAGCATTCATCTTTTCGTGCAACCAATCTCATGAGCAACATACACATTTTGACATCAGTGTTTTCACGTGGAAACCGAGAGGGAAAAAACCATGAATTTTTTGTTTGTTTATGATGTAATTTAAGCACGTACTTAATTAAATCAGTTTGTTTGTGAGCACCGACTCACAGGAGGCACCGACCCCCTTAGGTTAGCAAGCACCAACTTACCAAGAGGCACCAACCTCTTTTGAATGCAGGCTACAACCTGCTCTTTCCAATGTTCTACTATTTCATACAAATTTCAAACTGAAAACAGAGGCATATACAATTATGGAAAATACCAATCAGGTTGGTTGTAGAAACAACTTCTTCTCTCATTCCACTATTGTTCCATAGACTCCCTTTGGTCTCATTCAGCTACTCTTTGCTCACTACTCACAACAACATATCCTCAGCACTCTACCTTCTCTCACAGACACTCTATGTTGCTCACACTTCAGCTCTACTCTCGTTGTTCTTCACACAACACTTACTCTAATCTCGTTGTTCTTCTCATAACACCTTCGCTACTCTCATTGCTTAGCACATCAACAATACACATTTCTCCTCACATTACTTGATGGTCATCGATGGTTTTGATCTTATGATGCACACTACATACTTTTCTCTCAGTTGCCTGTGTCCATACTTCCCAAGTGTACCTCAGTATGGCTCCTCCTGTTGTTATTGCATTTTTTGGTTGAAATCTATCATGGAATTAAACACAAAGATGGGTTGTTGAATTATTCACTAACTCCCCGCATAATCCTCCATACTGAGAATTTAATCTCAGGCAGCCTGCACACTCTATTGTGACTCCCATGCTTATTAATTACTCTAAATAGCTTGATAACACTCAAGAATGGTCAGTCGGTTCCTCATTTAAATCTACCAGATGTGCACATGAAGCAACCAATTGATTTCTCCATTTCTTCAATTCTTCTCTGTTAAATGTTTTGCTCGTTGATTTGTCTCAGTGCCCTCTGCATTTCTAGCTAACTTCTTAAACCAAATTTGTCATTCTACATTTAATATGCGACTACTAACCCATTTATCCATTTAACTCACTATATTGTTTCATTGAAGACCCATTATATTGTATATTAAACAA
Source organism: Pinus taeda (assembly GCA_000404065.3). Lineage (NCBI taxonomy): Eukaryota > Viridiplantae > Streptophyta > Pinopsida > Pinales > Pinaceae > Pinus > Pinus taeda. The sequence continues at coordinate 10,737 of APFE030206637.1, read as the reverse complement.
ATGAAATGTTACGATATTACAAAACCTCAATATCCTTATCCCCCATGGTGCTTAGCTCCCTAAGAGTTTACTTCCACATAAGACAGGGCCTATTGAGGTTGGCTTAGCAAAAAAATGTAGTGTTATATCAGATCCCCTTTGTATCGTAACTTCTGCAGAGTCCCAATCACATTTTAGGTCCCTCATTTTCGCCCTTAGTTCCTTTGAGCTCCATACAACCATGTGCAAGATAATATTGGAGCCCCCTTTATCATAACTTTTTCAAATGCCATTTGCACAGGAGTGACGATGTCCTCATCCTCCGATAAACTAACCGCTGATATGCTGACATCACTTCAACATGTGGCAACTCCTTAATAAAGACATGTTTCATGCTGATTTGCCCCATTTTTCCATCAAAAGTTCCAAAACAAGTAGCCACGTGTCCATTGTACTATCACATCATGCCAACGTCACTTGCTACTGTAGATTCTCATATCCAATCATATGACGCCATCTATCCTACTGGAGGAGAGAGAAAGAGTTCCTATCAGGCTTGGTTTTACAACAAAGTCCTTTGTTAATTCAGCTTGGCATCCCTTGACACTTTAATAATATCGACATCATTGAATAGCATAACTTCTCAAAATACAAATGTTAAGAAGTTTTCATATTTCAATATGTTTTGACCTCCAATATGAACTCCAATATTTCAATGGCCTCAAACCTTCAATATCCTGATATGACATTCTCCGATGTCCCAATGTTGGGCACAGGCAAACTTGGCCTAGACTTTGGCAAAAACTTCGTGTTTCATGGAGTGGAGCATGCAGTGGAGCACACAATAGAGAATGAAGTGGACTGCAAAGTAGAGAATTTTGAATATACCATGCGGTGTTGTAAGGGCTTCAGGGTGGGTCAAAGCCCCTCCCTTTTGTTAAAGTGCGCGATTTTTTAAAGGATCAATGGGTTTTTGGACCATAGTTTCTTGTTTTAGGGAATCCATGGTATTTGGACCATGGTATTTTGATGATGTAACCATACAATGTAATAGTATATATAGGGTAAAATAAAAAATAACAGAATCATGTTTTGAACCAGATCAGAGTTATGGGAAAATTATTGTGATCTGTAATTTGGTAGAGAAGATGAGGCTCTGCAGCTGAGTGCGTAAAGGCCTAAGCTGGTAGCTGAGTGCATACATAGCCTGTAGCTTAGTGCATACGTCAAGAACTATTTTTTGTTCAAATATTTCTTATATTAATCACAATTTCTTGTGGAAATAGCCCTACACTAGGGTGAACCACGATAATTTGATGTTTGATGTGTATATTTTCTTATTATCTATTGTAGAGTAGCAGTTATTATGATTGCATTTGCATTTTACATCAACACAGTGATGATTTATGGTTTTATATGGCATGTTTATGTAAGTAATCTAATGCTACAAAGTGATTTATAAGTACTACGAATAATATAACACAATAATACCACATCCCCTAATCCTTCAAGGTTGTAGAAACCTAGTTCTGTATCCTCCCATAGTCATTTCAGGTGACACTACGATATGCTTACAGGACGTTACTGAAAGGGCTAGTGAATGAGGGTTTTTTTGTTGCGTAGTATAGATCGAACCTGGGTTAGTCCAAAACAAGCCAACATATGGTTCTATTGCTGGGATCGAGATCTGTTTGAGAAATATGTGGATGTGTCACCTACCAAAGAAGGGGATTCAAGACTAGATAGAACTAAAAGAGTGAGACTTTGCGGATCAAGAGAAGTAGGTCACAGATATTATGTAGTAGTTCAACGATGCCTACAGCAAAATTGCAGCAAATATTAGAGCCAAATTGGCAAAATGACTTGGGAAAAGTCACATGTCAGTGTTGTAGGCCTATTGGGAGCAACCCAACTTGGCCTAGATTTTGGCAAAGACTCCACATTTTGTGGGGTGGAGTGTGAAGTGGAATGTGCAGTGTTCCATTTTGAATATACTGCGCAGTGTCCTAAGGGCTTTGGTGTGGATTGAAGACCCTCCTTTTTGTGAAAGTGTGTAATTTTGTAAAGGATAAATGGAGTTTGGGACCTGTTGTGCCCTACAACAACCCCCCATTTCATATCAATATTATCTCAAAACCATAATATGAAATCGGTCCCTTTTCAATTTTGTTTTTAATTGGTAGCAATTTAAGTTCTATTCTAAAAGGCCCAAAGAAATAAAAGAAAACATTACCAAAAAGCCTTTTCCATAAACCAATCAAAAAACCTTAACGTAAAACGATTAATCTTTTGTCATTGAGATAAAGCGATCGCAAGATCGCATATCACAATGACGAAGGGAACACAACTTGAGGACATATTGGTTTGTTCCGATGCGAAATCGCTATCGGATATCGGAAATAATAGAATTGACGCAAATAAGCTCCCTCTTGCTCCGATGCAATGCGATATCAGCGATCGACAATCGGCGATAATGAATTAGCGCAAATAAGCTCCCTCTTGCCCCGATGCGATGCGATACCGCTATTGGCAATCGGCGATTGACTATGCACGCCTTCTTAACCACCCCACGCGCTACTCCCGACGTGATGCGATATCGCTATCGGCGATCGGGGATTCGAAATGGAACCAAAACAATGACTTATGATTTTCCCTGACGCCCGATTGCGATAAAGGCAAAAGCGGAGTTTTCAAAGAAAACGATTAAAGCAGTTTAATACGATTTATTCGTAATTAAGGCACTATCTTTTGAAAAGCCTCTCATCCGCGATCAACCACCAAATCGCCTAAGGCATGCTTCAAATAAATCATTCAGCCATTAATCGAAATGACTGGTATTTATGAGATTGATAGGCCTTAATGGCCATTTAATGAAAACAAGCTTGCGATCTGTTTACAGATTTGATTCGAAGCCACCTTAAGTCAATCAATCACCATGAATTTATCAATAGATATATATCTCAGTCTATTCGATTTATGCTATTATTTCCTGTATTACGCATATCATTCTCTTTGTGCAGAATTCTCCCGCAGAAACAGATTTGAGCAGAATGGGGAAGAAGTCGAAGAAGACCACAATGCCTTCCGCTTCGCCGGCCGTAGGGCAACCTGTTGTTGATCCAGGCAATAAAAAGAAAGGGCTCATAACAGACACTACATGCCTGGGACTTACCAGACCTACTTGGCAGGGCACATATAATCTGATAGAAGCTAAAGATCCAAGGGTGACGGGAATACAAGTCTCATGCGACAGCACTAGCAAATCCGAGGCTAATTTGAAAGACTTGGCTAACTCTTTTCTTCACCGAATAGTGGCCCAAGAGAAAATCCTCCCATATACAGATATGGTAATATGGGCGATTCAGGAAATCCCAATTACCGATAGAACTTTCAATACTATAGATGGGAGGATTTTCGGTTCTTTTCGAGCCGAGGATCTAAGGCAAATGTATCATTTACCGGCAGAAGAGAAGAAGTATAACACGACATTCCTAGAGAAATTCCAAGGAGAAAATGAGACTGAGTCCGAAAAAGTTTGAGGTTGGAGATAGAAACCAGCAAAGCACAAGCACGAATCTTCGGGTAAGTACTCAGTCGATTCTCTATGTTCTCCTTACTGCTATGCTGGGATTATGATGTGCAGACTATGGGGATTACATGATTCTGCCAATTTTACCATAGAAATGGTCCCCTTAATGGAGGCGGCATGTAGTGGCAAAATAATGGACTGGGTGGATATACTATCCGATAAGCTAGCAACTGCCATTCTTAATTTCATATTCAACTCTCGCGTCACTGAGAGGTTCATTCCGCCCTTTTACTACAGTGCCTATGTATTAGATGTTTTATGTTTTAATCCTGAATTTCCTGTGCTCGGATGGAGGTGGACGTCGCAAGACCCTACACCCGTCCACATATACCATCAAAAGTTGTGGAAGACCAACTACAAACACCATTTGTATCAAATCTGCAACGGTTTCATGTTGCCTATTCATTATTCCATTTTCAATAAGCCTGCCCCTAAGATTTCTGACCAAGCAGGGGTAGATTTAACTGCTATAGGGAGTTGGTTTGGAGAAGAAAATTTCACCTATATCAGAGTTTTTGGCAGTCAAGCCAAGCCCCATGTTCTTCCTCTATACATCCCTGATAAACTACTTTTCAGGGAAGTAGCCTATTAGATCAATGTCAATGGGGTTACACAGACCCTGAAGAAAGCAAAGAATCATGTCTGGCCCTACTTTCCTTTGCGAATTGGAATTTACACTCTGCATGATCTCAAACATGCAGAGAAGGAAGCTAAGAAAATAAATTCACTAACCCTGGCAACTCTGCCGAGCACGCGATTCGATCCGAAGAAAGTCGCGTACAATGCACTCGACCAGGCCAAATTGGCCAAATTCAAGCACAAAGAAGACAGATTTGAGGATTTGTTTGCATCGGCCAAGTCACTATATCAAGTTAAATCGCTCACCATAAATGAATACAATAATGAGGGGCTAGTCGAATTTAACAGAATTAGAGAGCAAAGGTTGCAAACTCTGCCTCTAGACTTGTTAGCGACTACTCCAACAACAACAAAATCAAGCGAGCCTGAGGAGCGACATGATAAAGAACCTCCTATTACATCGAAGAAGCAGGAGGAAGTGCATGACTAGAGGCAGGAAGAAACCTAGGTAAACTTGCAAAGACAGGAAGAAACCCAGGCGAAAACTCAAGAAGAGAGTAGTTCAAAAGTTAATGATGATACACAGATTGATCTGAAATTGCTCTAGAAATGGCAGCAATTCAATTCAATCATCGGCAATCTAGAATGCTCTAAAGATGATGAGGTTTCAAAAGAGGCGACACACAGGAAGCGACATCAAAGCAGGTTTCGGGCGAAACCAACGACCCACCCAAGTTAAATGAAATGGAAATAATTCCTAAGGATCGATCGGGCAAAATCATTTTGCAGATAAAAGAGATTCCTCCCTTGGATTTCTTCTACAGCCCTAAGCATAAAGCTGCAGTGAAACGATAGCGGAAGACGAGAAGGACTGATCAACCTTCTTTATTCCCTGAATTAACAGTAACGGGCAACGTGGTATGGACAGAAGAATTTGACCCCTCCGATGACTTGACAAAACTATCGCAATACGCTGGAGCTTATTCGGCGGCGACAATAGATAAAGAATCGGAGGTGAGCAGTCTATTAAAGGCAAAAGATCAAGATATCTCTTCGCTATAGGCTCAATTATTGGAAGCGCAGCAGAAGGCAGAGCAGGCAGAACAACAATTGCTAGTACAATAGCAAAATAATAATCAGCTGGCTAAGCAATCACAGGAAGAAAAACAGAGGATTGACGAGAGCGAAATCCAAAAGAAAAAGGAGCTATCGGCAGCATTGGTGCAACTAAAGACATCAACCGAGGAAATGTTAAAATCCAAAGATGAGAAAATCGCTCAATTATCAGCTCAAATGGAGCAAATGAAAAAGTTCCCTCAGGTAGATGAGTTTAAAGCAGAGGCATTTCAATTAAATAAAGCATTGATAAATCAAATGAAGCTCCTGTGTCAGCAAATCACCCAAGCAGAGCCATTGTGTGACTTAGTGGCATCCATAAGCGAAAAAGTAGAAAAGGCAAGGACAAATTTGGATCAGACCGAGGAAACATTGACAAATTTTCTGGAATGGCAAGATTCCGATCAGGGACAAGCAACTAACCTACCAAGGATTCTGGAATCACACAAGGAAATATTATTCACAGAATGGCAATCACAGTTAATGAAGGCAGAAAGAGCGACTTTAAGATGCAAGGAAACCACTAGTAATTTGGTTGAATTAGTAAATAATACTCTTTACTTTTCTAACATAATTTCTCAATGTACTCCAGGCTAATTAACAGCAACAAAAATGTTGGAGCATTCATGCTACCTAGAGTTGGAAAAAAATGGAAGGTTAATTGCAGGGATCAACAGTTTAACATGGGATGCTTATTGGTTCTTTCTAATGAAGCTGCACAGCCAGAGAGCCGCCTTGAAATGTCTCACAAATGCTAGCGGGTATATCATACCCGATATTCAGGATGCCACATTTACTGCCCAACTCATCTTGCGCCTCAACAGACCCCCCAAAGTGGAGCCAATGCTTGCGATAAGCCAGCGCAGGTTTAAAAGCAAGCAGCCTGAGTCATGATTCACATCGCCGACTTCCAGATCGCCCCAAGAAGATAGATAGTATTAATTGATGCCAATTTAGTAGGATTTTGTTTCATAGATTTTTTTTAGCTTAGTAGTATTTATAGACCCTTTCATGCATTTAGAAAGGGTCGTAAAGTTTTGTAAATGACTTAAACCCTGAAGTTTCACTATTGTACTTCAGGGATATTCTTTTATGAAAATGGACCAATTATTCTGAATTTGACAAGGGCGACTTTTATACAAATGTTTACTACTGTCTTTGTTTAAAAACATCTCTGTGTTGAAGGAAGAATTTCAAATAGCGATTGATATTCGGGATTGATTAGCAGCTCATATGGTACTATTATTTGTGTCTGGACTCATTTATGTTATATGAATTTTCATTTGATCGCTCTTTGCTATTATCGCTTATATATATGTGTTTTAACAACATCCTTTATGCATCCCACTATTGGCTATTTATAGCATGCTTTCCTTTCAATCGTATATGTATCGATGATATAAATGGTAAATGCAGTAATCTGTGTTAATCGCTTTGTTTAACTATTTAGATAAAGCAATCTTTAAATGATTGAATATCCATGTTTATTTTACAAAGTCATCTATATGCCAGGGAATAGATAAGGATTATTAAACGCTGCATTTCAAATGAATAGTTGTTCCCGAGATTAGTATTAGTTTTCGTATTTTTGTTGATAGAATAAGCTATCCACCTATCATTAGAACAAATAAATCATCACTCATCCATCCCTTTTATTCATTATCGGGAAACTAGTCCGCTTATATCCAGTCGGAGCCACCATCCCAAATGGAAAAGGAGTTGTACTAAGGTCCCGACCGAGTGGTTCTCCCCCAATGCTGTTGCAGCGATTTTCGAGGCATCAACATTTCTGGTGCTAGAAGGAGGGCCATCCGCTTTGAATGGCGAGTAAGACAAAACCTACAAACCATTCAAAGAGTAACTCACCCTCCATCTCTCCTTGAACTTCTCGTTCGCATCCTGAATCCCCAGTATCCAGACGAGACGAGGAAGAATCAACCACTACTGCTCAACTACATCATACTTTAGAACACTTAAGCCTGGAGTCCCCCGAAGTTCAATCCATCATCCAGAAACTTCAAGGCTTCTCGATTTTACCTCCTAGATTTGAAGTATCACAAGGCAGTCAAACTTCGCAATTCCACTTACCCCCTCACCTTACTAGAATTCAAAGCGAAAAGCTAGGTATTGAACCACCTGAGTTTCCTTTGCCCGAAAGGAAAAGAATTAAAAGGAACGTTGAAGGTTCTGGTAGCGAAACCTTTTCTCCATCATCTTCCATTTCCTCATCACCTGTGCGAAGTCAAACACCCACTTCACCACTACATATTGTTGTTCACCAAGGGACTTCACCTCAAACATCACAATATTTTCAGTCTTCATTTCCACCTCCCCCTCAAGCACCTGGAACACCTAAGGTAATTGCTGGTACTCCTAACATGGCTCAAAGACCATGGAGAAGTCCTGGTGCAGTCACCATTCTTGTCCCTTTACATCCGTTACCCGATTATCCCGAAAAATGGCTACCCAAGTTTAATCCAGATGCTGGAACGTCAGCAGAAGAACACATAAATAATTTATGTTGTCAGTCAATTTAAAGGGAGTGACTGAAGAAGATGTGGTAGTTAGATTATTTCCCTATACACTACAAGGATCTGCAGGGTCTCGGTATTTTTCCTTGCCCTCTGGATCCATCACAAGTTGGAATATCTTCCAGGAACAGTTCCTCACCAAATACAGCGATGACAGATCCTTGGCTACACTCGTCCATGACCTTTCCAATTTAAGGATCGAGTCAAGAGAACCCATTAAGGAGTTTAACTCCCGATTTAACAAACTCTTCAACAAAATCCCCACCGATGATAAGCCAAGCGAACAAGTTAGAAGCGAGTGGTATATCACCACTCTACCCTCAAACATAGCCATTTTTGTCGATAGAGCTAAACAACCCACATTGGCCGAAAACATGAAGGAAGCCCTCGCTGTTGAAAAAAGTGTAATCACCGTGGAAAAGAAAACTGCCCTGGAAGAACGAAAATCTAAGAAAGTGTCCTTTAAGGATGATTCAAAGAAAAAGATCACTAAAGATCCATATGACATGGAGGGCCTTCAAAAAGTCCTTAAAACCATGTCAAACGAAATGGTTGAGATTAAGAAACAAGTATCAGAGTCCTCAACAAAGAAACCATATAGGAATTTCAAAAAATCCAAGTCCAAGCCTCCAAATGTCATATCATATGCCGATTCAGATCCTGAGCAAGAATAAGAAGAAGAAACAATTACACCATCTGAAGAAGAAGAAGAGGAAGTAGTTGAATGCCATGGGATCTGGGACTTTATACTCCCTAATTCTGATACTGAAGCTTAGAAAGAAGCCTTTCTCGTCACTACAAGGAGTAAAACTACTCCCGAACCTGTTCAAGCCAATTCAAAGAAAAGGAGTTCTGGTACCAATACTACAAATGAAAAGGTACCCGCAAGAAATCCAGCCACAACAGTATTGCAGAATCAGCCGTCATCCTCCAATACACCTTCGTCATCAAAGACATTGGTAGTTTCTGATTCGATGGACTATAATATTATTGATGACATGAAGAAAACTAAGGCGAACATCACCATGTTCGAACTTAGTAAATTAAAGCATCAACAAAAATTACTTCTCAAAGAACTTAATGCAGTTCCTTCTTCACCTCTTCCCAGCACTAAAGCTGCAAGCAACTCAGGACAACCACCTTCTAGTAGAGTTGAGGCAACTGACACAATTCTGATTGGAGATAGATCAAATTCCCATACCCCTCCTTTCCTCTTAACATATGAAATTTACAATCGAAATCTACATAACTGCTTAATTGATTCTGGGGAATCATCTAATATAATGCCTGCTTCAGTTTGTTCTAAACTGAATATAGAACCCCAGAAATCTTCTATTCACATTGTGCAGTTAGATAGAACTAAAGTTCAAGTTATAGGGGAAATAAACTCTGTAACGATCAGGTTATCATTGGATCCACGAATAGTCCAAAGGATTGACATCCTAGTCGCCGATATACCTGAATTCTATGGGTTTATTTTAAGCAGGGATTGGTCAGAAAAGCTCCATGGGTATATCTCCACCGATTGGTCCCATATGTGGCTCCCCTATAAGGGCAAGCCAAATCAAATAAAGATCGATCGGGAGAAACATATGACCCACACTGTTACAGAATTTGAACAAGAAAATCAACCAATCGTGTTCAACAACAATATCTTAGGGAATTATTCTTCTGATTCATTTTTCGGCAATTATATTGCCCAACCATCTCCTTTCTTAGTTAACAATTTCACATCGCAAATTGAAAATTTTTCGCAGACTGACAAGTCTAAATGTGTTAATGTTACTGAGAATTTTGTAAGTAAGATTGTATATAATTCTTTATTTTGGTCTTTATATTTTGATGGATCCAAGTCTAGTGAAGGATCAGGAGCAAGATGCATTTTGGTTAGCCCGCAAGGGGAAAAAACAATGTTGTCCTGTAGATTAGAGTTTGAATGCACCAATAACACAGCTGAGTACGATGCATTAGTCCAAGGATTGTACAAAGCAATCGGCCTCAAATTCCAATACTTAAAGGTCTTTGGAGATTCTAAGATTATTGTTAAACAGGTAAGGAATACAATTCATTGTCTTTCGAACCATCTCAAACATTATCAATCGCTAGTGCAAGAGCTCACTTCCCATTTTTTAGCATTCAATATTTCTTCCATTCCCAGGTCTCAAAACTCGACAGCCGACTTGCTAGCGAATGTCGCTTCCAAGCTACTCCTTTCCGAAGACTATAGCCCAGATAGATTTTCAGTAGAATTGCTTTTTAGGCCATCCATTCCTGACAATGTAACCAATTGGAGAGTATTCAACCACGATGAAGACATTTTACAATTTCTGACCTCCGAAAAATCCTATGATAATCAAATCATTGAGGAAGACGAGCACGATATTCAAATGCGAAATAAACATGAGGAAAACTCAATCCCAAAGTGCGTGGTGAAGCTTGAGGATCTTTACGATATTAAAGACAGGTTTAAACCTGTGTCCAATACAAAGCCCCAGAGCTCTACCTTAAGGTTTGAATTGATAAACCTTGGCACTGAACAAAATCCTCAAAACATTAATTTAGGATTAGGACTTTCCATGGAGGAAAACGAAGCATTCATTAGATTGTTACGCAAAAATAAACATGTTTTTGCTTGGAAATATGACGATCTAAAAACGTATGATACATCCATTACCCAGCACACTATTCCAATGCTTCTCGAACAGAAATCAGTTCAACAAAAATTGAGAAAAATACATCCAAACTTAGAGGGTCAAATAAAATCGGAACTTAATAAACTCTTGAAAGCTAAGATTATTTTTCCTGTCCGACACTCAACTTAGGTCTCCAATATGGTACCAGTCAGGAAGAAAAATGGCGACATAAGGATTTGTATTGATTTCAGAAATTTAAATAAGGCAAGTTTAAAAGATAACTTCCCATTACCCACTATGGAGCAGATAC
>APFE030206636.1:101950-113403 GCA_000404065.3 Pinus taeda | reverse complement strand
CCATTTAAAAAGTTGTTTCATGGGGAGCTGCATATGGATGATGGTAACATGCCCAAGCAATTTAAGAAAATTCCAGTGGAAAATTTCCAAGAAACCGACTTCCATCACCTTCAACCATTTTTAGTTTTTCTTGAGAGTCGTGCATCCATTGACCAAAATATAGTTAAAAATAATCAATATTATTTTTTGTATTAATGGAGAAATGGTTACATAGTTGTAACGTATCTCCTTAGTTTAGGATTTGTTCCTAGAGTTTAGGAGTTTGTTCACAACTATCTAATATCTAGTGATGTATTTAATATTGTAATATTCATTTGATGTAATCTAGAGTGAACAGAGAGAGAGTCTCTTCTTTGTTTGAGTGCAGTCTCCACGTGCTGTACACACCTGAGAACTGCAACTCCTTCATTTAATTCAAAGTCTGGTTTTTATCTTGGTATCAGATCTTAGGGTAGAGGTAGCCTTAAATATTTTTTTTCTCCTAGGGATGCATCATTAAATTACATATCTGTAGTGGTAGGAGAGCATGTAAATGTATCTGTATGATCAGGTGGAGCTGCAGTAACACCTGGAGCGAAGGGTCTCAAATGACTGATCATCTCTGAGTTGATGAAAGGGTTGGCTCGGACTTAGTGCACGGCCAGGAATGCAGAAGTAGATTGGTGCGAATGTTTTGTGAACAGATGCACCCATTGGTGCGGGTTTGAGGCTGATAAGCACGCTAGAGGAAAAGAAACTGAATTGGCGTGGATCCGTGGCTGTTAAGCGCACCAAAATCGATGCACACCGTGAATTTTTCTTTTCTGTGATTGGTGCAGATATTTCGCTGTGGAAATCACCTTTGACTAGAAAGAAGAGCCAACCTCTTTCTCTTTGAGAAATCTGCAACCTTTTGCATATTGGACCTTGCCCTGTGGTGGCACGTGGAGATTTCTGCTCGGTGGCAGCAGATTTGATTTGCCCGGTGGTGGTGAATTAAGGTTCCTTGATCCGCTCGGTGGTAGCAGATCGGACCTGCCCAGTGGTGGCGAATTGAGATTCTGGGATCCGCTCGGTGGTAGCAAATCGGACCTACCCGGTGGTGGCAAATTAGAGCTCTGAGATCTGCTTGGTGGTAGCAAATCGGATTGGCCCGGTGGTGGCGCAGTGCAGCTCCTCGATCTGTTCAGTGGAAGCAGATCGTCTTTGCCCAGTGGTGGTGTGGTGGAGTTGTTCATTGATCTACTCGGTGGCAGTAGATCGGTTTTTCCCGGTGGTAGCACAGTGAAGTTCTTGATCTATTCGGTGGCAGCATATTGGACTTGCCCAGTGGTGGCCAATTGAAGTTTCATTTGGGATAAATGAATAACAACATAGAATCATACCTCCACGAGTTTGGCAAACTTGATGGAATGAATTTCTCCAACTAGAAATTTAAAATGCAAACTTTGCTAGAGAGTGCGAATGCATGGTTGATCGTCTTGGGAAATGAGTAGAGAACTGGAACACCGGCCCAAGAACAAGATTGGGATAAAAGAGAAACGAAAGCGAAAGTCATACTGAAGATGTCTGTTAAATACAATATTATCCCACATATCAGAGATTGCAAGTCGGTCGTGGATATATGGACAATGATCAAGAATTTGTATGAGACACAGAATACAAATCATGTACTGACACTCAAGGGAAACTTTTTGAATTGAAGATGGAGGAGAATGAGTCCGTTGCTGGATTCATGGCTAGAGTTAAAGACCTGAGTGACAAATTGGGAGCTATTGGAAAAAAGGTGTCTGACTCAGATCTGGTCACACTCACATTGAACAGAATGACTGATGAATACCAGATGTTCATCACAGGACTGCCAGCAAGGGAGAGAGCCCCTTCATTTGATGACCTGACAACGATTTTGGTCTAGGAGGAGGAGCGACGACAGAATCTAAAAACTCAGAGTAATGACCTTGCCCTGATGGCGAAAAGGTGACAGTACAGAGGGAAGCAGCACCAACACCAACACCAACATCATCAGCAGCAACCGTAGCAGCAGTAGAAAGGAGCCAATACATTTCAAAAGAAATCATTTAGAGGTATGACTGATAATTAAGTTAAGAAATGTTTTTACTATGGAAAGCTTGGTCATCAGATTAAAGAATTCTATAAGAGGCAGGGGGATGAAAGAAGAAGCAAACAGAGGAGAAACCAGAGCTGTTTTGCTAGAGAAGAGGAGGACCACAGCCATGATCTTCAACTATTCATAGTTGATTGTGCTCTTTCAGCATCAAAGGGAGATGAGGACGACATATGGTATATCAACTCTGGCACATCCTCACACATGACCGGTAAGAAGGACTGTTTTGATTTTCTTGAAGAAACTGCATGTGGATCAAAAATTTATCTAGGAGATGAAAGTGGGTATGAGATCAAAGGATATGGGGATATTCCCTTGAAGCTACCTAGTGGTGATTTTAAGCATCTTAAAAATGTACTATATGTTCCAAGAATTAGGAATAACTTGATCTCTGTCTCAATGATTACAGACCAAGGCATGCAGGTGCAATTCTTTAATAATAATTGTGTCATTAAGGATAGCCAGATGGTAATAGTTGCAACGGGAGCGCACGTGGGGAAATTGCATAGATTGGATGCAAAGAGTATGCCACGACAAGCAATGGTTGCAGTTGGATCAACAGTCGAAAATCTCTGGCATCAGAGATTTGGCCCTCTCAATTTGCAAGACCTCATCTTACTTCAGAAGAAAGGTATGGTTGATGGACTCCCTATTTTTCATAATGTCAAGCTAGAATGTGATGGATGTGAATTAGGGAAGATGCATAGAGAAGAGTTCCCTTTGCATGTCAACAGAAAGGAAAGAGGCATTCTAGAACTAGTGCATACAGATATTTGTGGACCTATGCAAACTAGCTCTTTAGGTGGAGCATATTACTTTCTATTGTTTACAGATGATTGCACTAGGTTTTCATGGGTGTATTTTTTAAGTGAAAAGAGTCAAGCCTTTCGATACTTTAAAGAGTTTAAATCTATCATAGAGAATCAAATAGGAAAGAGGATAAAGATTCTCCGCTCAGACCAAGGGGGAGAATACATGTTAGGAGAGTTCATGAACTTCTACAAGCAGCATGGGATTATGCAACAATTCATAGTGCCACACACTCCACAGCAGAATGGAGTAGCAGAACGGAAGAACAGAACTCTTGTGGAGTGTGCCAGAAGTATGCTTCAAGGTAAGGGTCTATCGAATGGTCTTTGGGCAGAGGCTATCAACACTGCTATTTATTTAAAGAATAAGCGTCCCACTAAATGTCTAGGCTTCAAAAACCCTTTTGAAGCATTGTTTGGACTCAAGCCAATAGTTAGTCATTTGAAAATTTTTGGGTCAAAAGCTTATGCTCATATACCGAAAGCAGATAAGAAGAAGTTAGACCCCAAAGCATTGAAATGTATATTTGTTGGATATGGCACTGAGTATAAGGCATGTAAGTTATATAATCATGTGACTCACAAAGTCTTTGCAAGTAGAGATGTTATTTTTCATGAACAGGTTGAAGATAGAAAGGAAGATTCTAGCAGTGATAGCCACATTCCTTTGCTGATAGAAGTGAACAGTGAAGAAGATGAAGAGCAGGAGCAGGAGCAGAAACAGGAAGAAGTAGCAGCAGATAGTGTAATAAGTGATGATGCAAGCCCGAAAGGCACTGAAACAGATAGAGTTGAGGTAAGCCCTCTACCTAGAAGATCAGGTAGGAAGACTAGACTACCTGCTAGATTGAGAGACTATGCTTTAATGTCCAAAATTTTAAACATTGTAGAACCCGCAAGCTATGAAGAAGCAAGTAAATCAGATGAATGGAGGGCTGCAATGCATGAGGAAATTGAATCAATATATAGAAACCATACTTGGGACTTAGTTGATTTTCCTGAAGGAAAAACCCCTATAGGATGTAAGTGGCTATATAAACCGAAGATAAATGCAGATGGGACTGTAGAAAAATTCAAAGCTAGACTGGTAGCAAAGGGTTACTCACAGCAAGAAGGATAGATTTTGATGACACCTTTGCCCCTGTAGCAAAATTAAATACAATTAGAATGCTAATTTATTTAGCAACAAAACATAAATGGAAGCTACACCAGCTAGATGTTAAGTCTACATTTCTGAATGGTGAATTAAAAGAAGAAAGCTATTTAGTACAGCCTCCTGGTTTTGTGAAAAAGGGGTGGGAGCATTTAGTGTGTAAATTGCATAAGGCACTTTATGGTTTGAAACAAGCACCCACGTCATGGTATGAGAAAATTGATTCATTTTTTATAGAGCATGGTTTTCATAGGAGCCTCAACGATCCAAACTTGTATACCAAGTTAAATAAGATGAGGCAGATTATTTTGATTTCTTTGTATGTGGATGACATGATCATAATAGGAAATGCAAATAATTTGATCAAAGAAATCAAGCAGCAAATGTCACAAGTATTTGAAATGAAAGACCTTGGAGATCTTCATTATTGCCTAGGTTTGGAGGTATGGAGAGATTCTGGTCAAACTTTTCTTACTCAAGGGAAGTATGCCAGAACGTTGTTGGAAAGATTCATAATGGAGCAGTGCAAAACAACAACAACACCATTGCAGCAAAATCTCAAGTTAAGCAGTGACGATGGCACAAAACAGGTGGATGCCACTTTGTATAGATAGCTGGTGGGAAGTTTGATATATCTCATGACAATGAGACCTGATCTGGCATATTGTGTTAGTGTGCTGAGCCAGTTCATGTACAAACCACTTGAAAGTCACTGGATTGCAGCAAAATGTGTGTTGAGGTACCTTAGTGGTACTTGTAATTATGGTATTTTATACACTGACATTTTTTATGTTACTTTAGCAGGTTATTCAGATTCTGATTAGGCAGGTAACCTGGATGATAGAAGGTCAATCACAAGTTATGCATTTAGTATTGGATCCGGGGTTATTTTGTGGTGTAGCAAGAAGAAAAGTATTGTAGCACTATCATCATGTGAAGCTGAGTACCAAGCATTGTGTGCAGCCACATGCGAAGCTATCTAGTTGAGGAGATTGCTCAGTGATGCAGGCGAAGGACAGAAAGAATCTACCAGCATCAAAACTGACAACCAAAGCACAATAGGGCTTGCATACAATCCAGTTTTCCATAAAAATACCAAACATATTGACATTCAGTTTCACTTTGTTCGAGAAAAGATACAGTCTAAAGAAATATGTGTGGAGTATTGTAACACTTGTGATAATTTAGCTGATATTTTTACTAAGCCTCTAGGGCGAGTAAAGTTTGAATTATTTAGAGGGATGTTAGGAGTGCAGAATAACCCTTTCTCCATTAAGGGGGGGAGTTAAAAATAATCAATATTATTTTTTTTATTAATAGAGAAATGGTTACATAGTTGTAACGTATCTCCTTAGTTTAGGATTTTTTCCTAGAGTTTAGGATATTGTTCACAACTATCTGATTTCTTGTGATGTATTTAATATTGTAATATTCATTTGATGTAATGTAGAGTGAACGGAGAGAGAGTCTCTTCTTTGTTTGAGTGAAATATCCAGGTGTTGTACACACTTGATAACTACAACTCCTTCATTTAATTCAAAGTCCGATTTTTATCTAATATTTCTATGGGGAGGTGCATAATGATGATGGAAACATGCTCAAAACGTTTCAAGTCAATCCATTCTACTGTTTGGGAGATATGGAAAAAACAAATCATTGTCATGTAAACTTACAAGATACAGAACAACACCTACAGGATTTGCAGTGAACAGTTTTAAAGGAGATCCAGAGGTCAAAGAAGCTCCTCCAGAGCTTAACAGTAGCATCAGGATCATCAACATCAACATCCAATGCCTACATATCAACATCAACTCAGAAATATCATGCATGTCTCTACAACAACCATCAGGTAGGTAAAGGTATGCAATATTCTTGACCTCTTCTCTTGAGCATATTATAGTTAGAAATTTGTTGTCAATGCATGAGAGATGAGGTTTTATAAGCTAAGGATGGGTCAGCAGTCTTAGTAGCCTTCAACTAGTTGATTAGAGTTCACTCCTTCACTTATGCAATGTTGAAAAGCCAAATTATGAAGGGTGATGATTTCAAGGAATGAGGACAGCAGTTAAAAGAATAAATTTTTGTAGAGGCCAAGCTCACCACAACAGTTCAAGCCCTCCATCCACTTCATATTCACTACCTATTCATCATTCATCCATCCCATTTAATTTTTGAAAAAAGAACTAAGAGAGCATCCTCTCCATTTTCATGGAATTTCCATTTGCAGGTCAGCAAGAACGAGAATCAAAGAGAAAAGGAGGATCACAAAGAGACCCCTGTCACTCACATTTTTATTTTACCACTCATTACCATTCATTCCTCCACCATTTTTGTCAAATTTTCCACTCCTTTACTTCAGTTTACAAAGGGAATATGTTTTCTGTAGGATGATCCTGTAGGAATTATAGTGACCCAGAAATCCTACAGGAGGCAGTCCTAAGGAAAATAAATGGTGGAATAAGGTAGAAGAATGTTGATAAGGGTGTGGAATACCTTTCCAAACTGAAAAAATAATTAAGAACCATCTTGAATAAAGGGAAGAAGGCAAACTATTGGTCTCAAGAAACAAGGTTTTTTCTTTGCGAAAATATGTTTTTTGGCTTGTCCTTGGAGAACTTACATCCAAGATTCTTAATGCACAAGAGAGAGGCCATCAGGGCCATGGATGAGGCACAATGAGGTTACTAAGTTGCTCAGAGGATGAGAAACACTTTTAGCAGGGGGTATGATGGACCTCTAAATTAGACATAAATTAAGGTTCATGCCTCTAATTTAAAACATAAATTAAGGCATATGACCATGCCTCTAATTTAAAACATAAATTAAGGCGTATGACCATCCTTTAGCACATTCAATCCCTCTTTTTGCATTAGATAAATTATTTTTAACTTTAATATATTCATTCAGAAGGTTTATGAATAATTGAATATTTGTGCCTAGTATTATTTATTTTTTGAGGAATATTATGATAATATTGGCTAGATTATGAAGAGTTGGAGGCGGAGATAATTTAGGGGCTTGTTCCCTACTACTAGGGGATCAATAATAAATAATAAGTCAACAAAATATTATGGAATTATGGCACAAATTATGGAACTCCAATGACTGAGAAAATCTAGGAATGTGTTCAACTAATGAAGGGATTTCAGTGGGGAAAGTTTCCTCCATCTATGGGGAATGATTCTTAATCATTTTTCATAAATACTAAATCGAATGTTCCTCTAGGGAATGATTGAGAAAATCTAGGAATGTGTTCCTTGTCATTTAATGCAAATTCCTAGTATTGGGGACTAGATCCACTAATCAAGATATTTTGGTGGGGAAAGCTTCCTCCATTCATGGGGAATGATTCCTAATCATTTTTTGTAAGTACCAAGTCGAATTTGCCTCTAGCAGGAGTTTGTCATTAGTGTTATTGTGGAGATAGCTTGTATTTTTGCAGCTCCATTGTATTTTGTTGCAGTGATGTAATTCAATTGATGAAAATAATGAATATTGGTGTCATGTTCAGATTCTAAATCTTTCTCTCCTCCATAGGTCTCTAAGTTTCCTTGGGCTTGGTCATCCTAAGAACCTCAGAGTCCTTTTGTATCATTTTCTTTCTTTCTTTTCATTGCTTATTCACATGCATCTCTAGTTTTTATTTCCTTCTATTTCTTCATTTAGTATTAATGATTTCTTGTTATAGAATTGAGTTAAATGGTGTAAGTACTTTTGCAGGATCACAAGCATTATTTCATCCCTGGAAAATCTTTGGAATTTCATAGAAATCATTGAGTCACGTGTATTAGTCTTCTTATTCTCAAATCTAGATTGTTGGACCTCCCTTTTAACAAAGAACAGTAAATTTCTGCTATTTTTTAGAGTATGCAATGAGATTCAATCAAATTTATTCCACTTGCATTAGATCACAAAAACATTCTAGTTCGTAAAAAAAATTACCCCATTCATTTGCACTTGATTTGGTTAGGCATTTCTTAGATTTACTAGCTCACTAGTTCTCAAATTTCTAGATTTTAGGTTAGTAATGTATTTTACTTTTTTTGCATAGGTTAACATAGGTCATTTTGAGTGATTCCACTTGGAATAGGGACCCAAGACTAGTTAATAAAAAAAATTGTCCCATCCAATTTGGATTTGATTTTCTTGGTCATTAAACCCGCACCAATTTCATCATTTTATAGGGAAACTTCTCCAATTTTTTTGAGAGAATCCATCCATATCCTGACTTTGGTTTTGAGTTCTAAGTGATCCTAGGAATTTTTGTTAGCATATTCCGACACATAGAAAATAGTTAAGTATATCGTGCTCTGGTGTAGAGTTAGGTAAAGTGTGTTTCTTTACTATGTACTTTTGTAACTTACAATCCGAAGGTCACGATATGTTCTAGACATGAAGTGATTCGACGGTTCATTCTCTACTTAGTATTAGCAACACTTGATCCGTGGCTTAGCACCCGATTGGTCCATGATCTTTATTTAAAGAGCATGGAGGGTCATTTGTAGGTTAACCATTCATGAGAGAATCTTATGTAAATTTTCATTATTTTATTAACAAATTGCCTAAAGTGGCCGCGTTGACTTAGGCCGTGGACTGTTTCCCTCTTTGAGAGTTTTAACCATGTCAACAACACTGGTGTATTGATCTATGATCTGTTTGTGAGTGGTGTCCTTTGGTGTTCTATTTGAGGAACAACCCTGTAAATTCCTACATGGTATCAGAGCTATTTGAGGGCTGCATCTGTTGGTGATCCAAATCTAAAGCCGATAGAACTGCATCGGACTATCGTTTCCTAGATCTACTGACACTGACTGATTTCAGGCCAAGAGGACTGCTCTATTGTGTTAGGAGCATCCGTTCCAGTGAGGAACCCCTTTTTTTTGATGCGGAAAGGTTTCCGGTAGCCCTAGCTACGTCATTTTTAAGATCTAGAGGTGTACAATGTTTATTTGCAGTTTTTACTTGTTTTCTCTCTGTTTATTTCAGTTTATTTAGCTCTCTATTTTTTTTATTACTGGATCTATTCCTTTCATTTTTGTGTATGCTCTTTTCCCGATGACTCTATGCGATCTGGGCAAATTAGAAAGAGAAAGGAAGGATTTTTCTCATGCGTATGCTCTTTTCCGTTGGGCCTTAGTGTGATCTCGAAAATAAAAAACATTGAGGAAAATATTTGGTTTCTGGCTAAAGCTAACTTCAAGCCGTAAAGTTTGTTTTTTTTGTATGTCCATGTTGGGTTTTGTGTTTTTTTTTTGTAGGTAAAAAGAGCTTTCTCAGGTAAGCACACACCCTAAAGCTTTGGTGACTAAAAAAAAAAAAAACCTTCCTCTTTTCCAAAAATTAGTAACTTTTTAATCTAGCTCACTCGGTCCAAAGCTAATTTATGAGAATAGAAGTCTTGAGTTCAAGTCTTTCTTTTTGTCGAGCTAATTAGATTAAGTTTGAAAAGGGGGAATTTTTTTTATAATATTATCATTCATGTCCGCACATTCATGCACTTCATCGACATCTTCAACAACTTTTATTGAAAAAGCCATAACTTCTTCATCCAGAAGTCGTTTTTAGAGCCTTTTTTTTAATCAGCCTGCTTTTTCAAGATCTTTCCATCGGAACACTTATTTTCAGCATCTACAGATTCAGTTTATGTTAAAATTGAAAGTCCATGCCAAGTTATTCTTGACAACACCAACTACTTCCAATGGTGGTCCTACATTGTGGATTTACTTAGAAGTAAAGGTCTTTACAGAATAGCCTTAGGCCAAGAAACCAAAATGAAATATGAAGATAAGATAGCCAAATGGGAAATAAGCAAGATCAAGCACATGGGTTGATAGGGATGTCTATTTATGCAGACCTTAGATTCCATATTGCAGAACTTGATACTCCTAATGAAGCAATGAAATAGATCACTAAAGTTTTTGGAATTAAGAATGAACTTAGAGCCCATCAACTCGAAAATGAGTTGCTTACATTGGACCCCAATAATTGTTCTTCGATTGAAGATTTTTTGTCAAAGTTCAAGACCCTTAGACTTCTCTTGCAAGGTGTTAAGGTTAAGAAAGAAGATGGTAACCTTGTCTATTCCATTATTACTAAGTTGGTACCATCCTACTCTATGTTTGTTTCCACCTTCCATTCTACAAGAGAAGCCTTTATTTCTCAAGGACAAGACTACAAGTCCCCTTCCTTTGATTCCTTTTGTGATTCTTTAATAAGAGAACAATAAAAACTCTTACACCTTGGTCTTCTTAATCTTTGAAACTCCTATAAGAAAGCCTTAGCCGCCTAGTGGCAACCAAATTCAAAGAATCCTAAGAAGTCGTATCCTAAAAAGAATGGTCCTAAACCAAACAAGGGTCCTAAGAAATTTCTGTCTCAAAATGAAAAATTATTTCAACAAAATGATAAGGCAAATAAAAACAAAGGTAAAAAGACTGATAGACATTGCCACTTTTTTAATCGAGATGGAATCCAAATTCTTTAAGAAGATGGATGCCTTGGAAGTAGAAATGAAGAAGCATAACATCCATTTGGAGCACTCTTCAAGTTCAACTTCATCTTCAGGAATAACACTTTCTGCATGTGGTTTTCAAGCATCTCGGTCTGGCTATGGACTAAATGTACCTTCTTATTCTCATTCTCGTGAGAGGCTCATTGATTCTGGAGCTTCTTATCACATCACCAAAAACAAAGCCATGTTTTCTTCTTTAAATGATTATAGCACCAAAAATATATATGTTGGTGATGATAGATCTCTTAGTGTTGTAGGGACTGGAACTGTTCATATAGAAAATGGTCAATTTAACGATGTATTATGTGTTCCAACCTTATCCTGCAACCTTCTATCTGTATATTAGATAACTCATTCAGGTGAAGGTAGAATTGTTTAATTTTCACCTGACGATGTTGTAATTAAGGACCTAAGAGATCCTAGACAGATTTTAGCTACTGGAACTGCTGATGATTCTACAAGGTTGTATAAGTTTAACAACTTTGGGTCATCAAATATTCCCTCAGTATTTGTTGCTCATAACGATGAAGTGAGAAAGATTTGGAATGAGCGATTTCAGAACTTAAACTATCGATGCCTTCAGAATCTATGTAAAGAAAATATGGTGACAAGACTTCCAATGGTATCTTGCAGAGATGGTGTTTGTTCTGGATGTGTACTCAGAAAACATCATCGGGATAGTTTTGAAAAATGTGCCTCTTGGCATGCCTCAGCCCCTTTACGGCTTGTGCATAGTGATTTATGTGGTCCACTTCCAATTGTTTCATTCTCTGGCTACAAGTATTTCTTAACTTTCATGATGATTTCTCCAAATGCACTTGGGTATACTTCTTAAAACTCAAGAGTGAAGTATTTAACATATTCTTTTCCTTTAAA